>CAJNIZ010005055.1:0-20201 GCA_905231905.1 Symbiodinium pilosum | reverse complement strand
CGACCTCGCCCTAAATGATGGTTTATACAGGAAATAGTATATACCAAAATAGCCTTAGATTGGGAGTTGAAATTATTCTAAATTACCCTGGTGGCGCGGAAGGCGCCCTGCATAGGCATCAAAACCCTAAACACTAAACGCTCCACAAGGCTCCGCAAGGCTCACCCATTCTTATCTTGTTTGATTTGGGAGAGAGGCCTAAGAACTCCAGAGATATGTAGGGATTATAGGTTCAACCCTAAACCTAAACCTCATAAGGGGATTATTGCAGTCCCTCTCAGGGATCCCACCAAGGATTCTGAGAAAGGCCTTAGTCCCTAAATCCTAAACTCTAAACCCTAAACCCTGAACCCTAAACCCTGAACCCCGAACCCTAAACCCTAAAGCAGGTTTGAGCTTCAGGGTCTTTTGCTCTGTGTACCACAATATATGGACATCGAGGTACAGGACATGACTTCACATGAAATAGCCACAAGCTCCAATTTATTTGCTGTCCACTTGGGGGGCCTGAAACTTTGACTATAAGCCTATTTGGCTTCCTGGTCTTTGGGCAACGACTCGGGGCTTTCAAGTCAATGTGACAACTGGCTTTGCTTGCGTGAGGCTGTCTACACGAATTGCTGGCACGTAAAAGCCTGCCGGTGATCTCGCTGCCTACCCTTCTGGTCGTTATACTTGCTCTGTACTTACGATCATCTTCGAAGCTACCTGAACCCCAAAAGTATGTAGAATAATTGCCTTTTGGACTGTTTTTTTAGAGGTTTTCGGCTATAATTTTACCTGGTTTTGGTGTGCAGCTACGTTCAATTCTAATTCCGCCACTTGCTAGGCATCATCCTGGATCAGGCTGCAAAACACCTAATGCCAGGGCCAAATAATGTGCAACATTGTTGTCCTGGGTTCCTTATAAAATTATGGTATAGAGTACCTCAAATAGACTTCAAAATGATATTGTTACCAGTTGAGGCACCACAGTTTACATGTCAATATTGGGGGTCATATGCCTAAACTTCAAACTGTAAACCCGAAACCCACATGCGAAGCCCTGAGCAGCTCCCTAAACCCTAAATCGTAAACCCTTAAACCTTAAACCCTAAATCCTAAACCCTAAACTCTTCAACCATAATCCCTAAACCCTAAACCCGAAAGCAATGCATGTTACGCCTGTCAGGTGTCCTCTGCTCCGCACTGCACGACTCAACTGATGCGTGGGTGAACAGGAAAAGATCCCTAAACCCTTGGGGTTTAGGGTTCAGGGGTTTAGGGTTCAGCGTTTAGGGTCGTTTAAAAAAAAACTCCTTTGGCTTCAGGACATAGTGAAAAATATCGCAATCCTGAACCCAGCAGGGCTAAAGAATTCCTGATTCCATTACAAACCCTACACGAACCCCACACGAACTCGAACTCGAACTCGAACTCGAACCCACCCCCCGACACAAAATTCCAGTTCACCATCTTCGTTATACGATTTGAATTCGAATCAGATCCTCTTCGTCGCTTCTCCATCCTATTGAACTCGAACTCGAACTGGAACCCCCCCCTCTCCCTCTTGGTTCTATCGAACTCGAACTCGAACCCGAACTAGAACCCCCCCAGGCAAAAAATCCTCTCCAATTCGAACTCGAACTCGAACTCGAACCCGAATCGCGCCCCCCCCGCCCCTCTCCCCCGGGAAAAAAAAAACTCTCCAACTCGAACTCGAATTCGAACTCGAACTCCACCCCCATTCAGACCTGTCGGAGCTCGAACTCGAACTTGAATTCGAACTTGAACTCCACCCCCCCCTTCAGACCTGTCCGAACTCGAATTCGAACTCGAACTTGAACTCCACCCCTTTTCAGACCTGTCGGAGCTCGAACTCGAATTCGAACTCGAACAGTTCCCCCCTACCCGGGGTACGGTCTGCCTGATTCAGGGTTTAGCGCTTTTCGGTTGGTCAGGTGCCGTATTGGGGGAGTTAGGTAACCCAAACCCCCAAATTGGGATCCTATAGCTGTCAGGTGACTGCGAGTTTGTCCTATTTTGGGGTTAGGGTTACCTAAACCTCAAAAGTATATGAAATAATAGCCCTAAACCCATAATCATAGCCTTAAGGGCCATATTTTACATACTCTTGGGGTCCAGGTACTAATAGGCTCATTATACCGGATCCCGCCCAAAAGCTAAGTCTCGCCCTGCACCTCCAGGCTGCTTGGTGGTTCTGAAGGGGCATGGCGGGGGAGTGTCTTGTACCAGTGAGAAGAATAGAGAGCCTCAAGGCCTGAACCCCTAAACCCCTAAACCCCTAAGCCCCTAAGCCTCTAAACCCTAAACCCCTAAACCTTACCCCTAACCGCTAAACCCCTAAAGGCTCCCAAGTGAGTGATTGACAGTGAGAACTCCAGGTCGACTGGTTTGTTGCCTTCCATAGCCCCAGAACCCCATCGAGCAGCAGCATGGGGTTTAGGGGTTCAGGGGTTCAGTGTTTAGGTTTAGGGCGCTAAACTCTAGCTGTAGACCAGAGAACTGTGGACTGCAGAAATTCCTATTTTGGGGTTTAGGGCTTAGGGTTTAGTGCCAAAACCAACATTCAAACGGACAGTGAAGCACAGAATCACGACCTTGTTTTTGCTTTGGATGGCCTTGTCATTACCTAAACCCCAAAAGTATGTGAAATAATAGCCCTAAACCCATAATAATAGCCTTAAGAGCTATTATTTCACATACATTTGGGGTTTAGGTACTTAACAAACTACCACAGGGCCCGGTGGGCGTACCTCCTTTCAAAGCCGAGCAGATTCCAAGAGAGTTCCCAACTTCTTTGATTTTGGGAATTGAGGCCTCGCCAGAAATGCTAAAACTCAAGACTTCTACGGCTGCATTCTTGGGGATTTTATATGGTACCCCATGCCCTACACCTTGAGCCCAAACCCTGAATAGTAGCATGCATGGCATGCAGTTTAGGGGTTTAGGGTTCAGAGTGCCATGAACAGGGGACCCAACTTATATACAATGTTATCTTTATCCTTAGTCTGGATGCTGCCGAAAAGGGACTTCTAAGTGTTACAAACCCTGCACTCCATATTTCTCTGGATGTCTATGTATACAAGTTATATTTTGAATCTCAATATATATATATATATATACATATATACATAGATGTGTGTATCCTTATTCTATATAGAGATATCCTCATATGTATATATATATATATGTATATATGAAACATCCACATATAGACATATCTTCTATGTATTTCCTTAGATCTCCGCATGTATCCCCTTAAATCTGTATGTGCATGCACACACCTACCCATAACGTGTTCGCATATGTATATTTGCATGTATATCTATACATAGATATAGAGAGATTAACCGAGATGTGCAGGAACAGAGCTCAAGGATCGCCGCCAGGCGACGATGACATCTTTTCCACCCTCTGTGGCTTGGCCAGTCGGGCTTAGGGGTAGGATTTTGGGTAAGGGTACCTTCTTGAACTTTCATGTACACTAGAACCACAAAGAAAATTGTACAAAGGCCGTACTCTTCGGATCATGGGCCGAACTAGTCAACCTCACAAGAATCCGGGTCGCAGCAGACACCATCGTATCATGGGACTCAGTAACTACTTACTAGGCTTATAGCTCTGAGGCAGTTATACAGGAGTCATAAGCATAGTGATCAAATCGTGATAGCAATGCTAGGGCGCTCCTAGTGCAACTACTAGTAGTTTTAATAGCAACAGTGATAGGGATAGCAATAGTACGCGCGACAGTAGTGATAGCAATAGACAGGATTATAGTAGTATTCAGGAGCAGGAGCAGTAGCATTAGCAGTAGCTTTAGCAGTAGCAGGAACAAAAAAGCAGCAGCTGCAGCAGCAGTAGTAGTAATGGTTGCCGTTGTGCTTGTTCCAAGCCACTTGCCCCATGGAGTGGGGATCATGAGGAAAGCCCGAGTGGAAAGTAGCAAGGTTATCCGAGATTATGCGCTAATATACACTGAACATGGGGAAGCGTTTCTCAACATTACGGGCAAATGGAAGTTTGATGGCTTTGCGTTCAGGATTTGGGGTTTCAGCGTGTTGAAATCGAGGCTCGGCTCATCGGATTTTCGGAGCATTTCTCCCTTAGAGTAAAACCCTAAGGGTCCAAGGACCTAAAGAATAGGGCTTTAAGGCCCAAATACTATATTATTAATGGTATTTGGGCCCTAAAGCCCGATTATTTGGGTCCTTGGACCCTTAGGGAAATTGGCCGTAAAGAATTGTTGAGGGGGCTATTTTGCCTCTTATGATTATTGTGGTAACTGCTACTGCAAGGGGGTATGACATAGCAGAGTTCCGCAAAGCTTTAATTACTGCCTCCTTGGACAGATGGCCTAACCCTGTAGCTGCACGATGGATGGAAGAAATCTTGCACCACCCTGCAAAAAAACTTCACAGCCTAGGCATTACATGATATCGATATCGAGGATCCGAACTTGTTCAAGATTTCCTACATCCACCCACAACCTTAACCCTACATGAAGATTCTCACATGTCCTCCATCCAGCCTAGGCATTCAAGGCTTGGCCTTCGAAGTGCTGATGGTAGATTATAGTCCCCCTCAAGCAGATAGACTATGGCTTTGGGTAAGGTTATAACAAGATCCCCATACACCCCCTATTCTATCTACTCAAGGGGGAGTAGATATCCTAAACCCTAAACCACATATTCTATCTACTAAAGGGGACTATATGTCCACGGAGGTGGAAACACAGTAGGATATTTTGGCTACTTGCATGAAGACCCCCCGTTTAGGGTTTAGGGTTTAGGGCCCATGTCCGTGGTGCTCCTCGCAATTCTAAACCGTAAGCCCAAAAGCCCGAAAGTGTTTAGGACCTGTACCTAGCAGAACTTTGCCATGTCTATGGTCCTGCGTTGGGAGGATGACATGGACCACACGATAAAAAGGTTTAGAGTCTAGAGTAGGGGTCCCAGCGCATCTTTTTTTTGCAATGTTGAAGGGACCTGAACTTATTTCCCAACTTTGCAGCCTCGCAGCTCGGACACGATCTCCGGTGAATCCTGTAGGTATTGTTCCTCATAATATGTGGTCCCCCAACCCTACACCTACACCCTAAGCCGCTAACCCTAAACCTTAAACCCCTGATTATACTTAGTTCGGGCTTAGGGTTCGAGGCTTTTGTAGCTCCAGGCCTTCGCAGCCTACTTCGAACAACATTCAGTGTGGAGGGTTTAGGGATTAGAGCTTAGGGTTTAGGGCCCGTTAGGTCCACAGTTATCTTGTCTTTAAGGCAAATGCGTCTTCACTATACGTATGACTATGACTGTACGTCTGCTGCGACAGGCGCATGAACCAGGGAAGATGGAATCTCTCCCTGGTTTCTTTCAGCCGAGGTAGGGGGAAAGCCTAAACTTCCTGCGGCGTCATATGAGCTATAGTCTAAACTCCGTAAAGGGGGTTATAGAGGGGACTATATAGGGTGTACTATAGGGGTCATTAAGGGGGATACTAGGAGTTTAGACTATAGCTCATATGAGGTAGTCACATTATTTTCCCATAGCTGTTGTTATTGTCCAAAACACAATCTGGACCCTGGATGTCCTTTCTTTTTGGGGTTATGTCCTATAAACTTGTAGTGTATACCACTGAAAAGGTAGGACATCCAGGGTCCAGGTATTGTTTAGTAATAAGCCTATCCAGCCTTCAACCAGTCGAAGCCCCGAACACAGATAACTGACAACCAAGGTCAATTAGGCGGCCGGCAGCAGGCGGGTTATCTGCCGTACAGGATTTATCGGCTTCCCTAAACCACCCACTGCACTACCCCTAAAGGGTTCCCCTTAAGTAAGCTTATCTAGGGAGCATTAAGGATAAATAGTGTTAACCAAGGATTAACCTAGGGGGGTAGTGTCAAGCGCGGTGGTAGGGGAATCCGCAAGATATGCGCAAGGCCAAGGAGTATGTTGTGGGTCCCTACAAAGGAGAATGGTGACGGTGTTACGCGGTGAGGTGGACATAACGGCATCTTCCTAAGTATAAAGACCGCTCATGCATTTTCGTCGGTTGCTTTGCAAACCTCCACCGCTATGGAAGCACCTGTGTGTTCCTGGACCGAAAAGTGTTAGCAGAGCAGTGGAAAACCCTAAGCCTCTCGAGTGGTAAAACAAGAGCAATTGAACCCCTGACAACCCAGCCCGCACACGAATTCATAGACAGCAAAAGAACAAAGGCGTTTTGGTCTCCCTGAATCAGTAGTCTATGGTTCTTACGATAGCACAGGTCCTTTTCTTGCTTTCCCTTTTTCAAGAACAGCAGTTAAAGCAAACTCCCAGGCATCCCGTGTCATGGCAGGTGATTGAGCCTCTGGCCGGTATCCTCCGAAGCCCGCGATATCCTTGCAGGACATTGTCCCCAATTGAGCTATAGTCTGAGTTATATAGGGGATTATAAGGGACTATTGTAGGAGTTATTACGTTGGATACAAGGAGTTTAGACTAGGAAGTCTTCTTTTATCAGCCCTTTTCAAGAAGAGTAGGAAACTTGTATCCTCATTCTTCGTTGTGTCATTTGAAGACGATACAGTAATCTTAGCTGGTTTAAACACTAAATGCGCCCAAACGTGAGAGAGCTGACATGCCTTTTTGGGAATTTCCCCTCAGTTTATAGCATTCACGAAGGTGTCACGATGCTCCCCATGAGGTTCCCCACGATGTTCCTGGGCGTGTCTCGCGAATTCTGTATGGCTTGTCGCATCCCCGGCACGCTACGGTGCTCCTCGAAATTCCCAGGGCTTAGGATTTAGGGTTGAGGGTTGGAGTTTCCCAGACCCCAATATACTATAGTAGTTTCCATTTCATTTTCCATTATTCCCTATATAACCCTAGTATGCTATAGTAGTTTCCATCTTGTCTTACATTATCCTAATAGCATGCCGGTCACTCATGAACGCTTCTTGGACGCATCGCGCAAAAGGTCGCGCAGGCTGCACGAGCGATTCGCACACACTTCCCAGACTCTTGCGTAGCGTCCTTAGCCAACTGCCTGGCCCCTGGACCCAAGCACGCCCAACACGAATCCTTCTGCTGAGGCCTTGCGTCGTGAAACCACTACTCCCTTCCCCCCTAATATTACGCTAAGGGTCCCAGGACCCAAATAACGGGGTTTCAGGCCCCAAATACAACTAATTTATTAGCCCAAAGCCCTATTATTTGGGTCCTTGGACCCTTAGGGTTAACGATGTCCCCCCACCTCCCCCCGCTGTATCTGGGGCCCGGAAAAATGCTCAACATTAGGGAGGGGGTCTTTATTGAGAGAATTTGATAGGGCTGCCTTTCAAATTACTCTACACTGCATGGAAAACCAAGAGCTAATGTATGAAATTATTCAATTCATTAATCACATAAGGTCAATGGATCGGTTAATATCTAACTGATAATAGTTCCAGAACCCCCCTAATTCATCATGAGGCGGCCGCTTTTAAAGTACGTAGTCTTGCTCTTTTGAAAGTGCTCTTCCGCATTTTTAGGCCCCGCATTTTTTCATTGATATTACGGTGGTTTTATAGTATTAGGTGGAACGCTTTCTTCAACTGCCAACTGAAGTTAAACAGCGTTTTGGTGAGCATTCTTTGCGAAATCTTTTTCCAGGTATCCCGGAGATTGCAGCCAGCATTTGGGGTCTATCCTCAATTAGACGGGGCCGCTTCTTGCAGCGAACCCTAAACGCTAAATCGCACACCTGAAACCCAAACTGATTGCTGTGATTACTGTCAACGCCATCGCGCGCCCGCCTTGGCTATTGTGCACAGAACTTCCTCGCAGATCACATTTGGGATTGGGGGGGGCGATTGGGAGGGGATCAAGAAGGGGGGGGTGAGGGTTGTAAAAGCCAAGAAAAGCTCACTGGCCAACTCGGAGGAATGTAGGGTTAAATGCTGTAAGGGTTATATTGGGGTTGTATAGGGATAATGGAAAAGACCCCTAGTCCCAAGCTCTGAAGTCCTGGAAGTCCTCGAATTTCATTGTTGCTCCGTGGCCGCCCAGCGCGGGAGGGGGTTGCCTGGATTTGTAAAGGGGGGTAGAGGGGGTTTAGAGGGTTCCAAGTGTCTTGAGGCTGGACCAGCCTCGTCGAATTTCTACAACCTCTCCTTTCTGCATTTTATATGAGCTCTAAACTCCTAATCTCCCCCTTAATAGCCACCGTAGTAGTCCCCTACATATCCCCTATATAAACCCCTTTAAGGAGTTTGGACTCTAGCTCATATGAACTCTAAACCCTAAATCCTAAACCCTAAACCCTAGAATCCTAAACCCTAAAACCGACTCTGAAGGACCCTTAGCCATGAAGATTCACATGGGACTTTGATGAACGTGGATTGGCTGGTCCTCGCCGACAACAGGCCGGGTAGCAATCTTCAGGGTGGAGGGTTTAGGGTTTAGGGTTTAGGTTTGAGGGTTCAGGGTTTGGGGTTTAGGGTTTAGGGTTGAGGGTTCAGGGTTTTGGGTTTTGGGGTTTGGTTGAAGGTTTAGGGGTGACAAGCCTCGTATATGCACCTCTTAAGGCATTCAAGTTGCTGCCAGAATCACGAACTCCAACCAGGGGTTTCTTTGGAATTGTGAGCAAGCACTTGTCGCACTCATACGTTCTTATTCGAAAGTGGTCCATCGCACCAGGAATCCAGAAGCTAATCTGAGAGATGCGGGGATCCCTAAACCCTAAACCCTAAACCCCTGGCTTGGGAGTCTCCCTATTTTGGGTCTATATTGAGCCTAAGGTTCATCTTAAAGCTTACCTGGACCCTAAAAGTACGTAAACTAATGGCCTTTATGGCCTATTATTCTACATACTTTTGGGGTTTAGGTAGGTCTAAACCCTGAACCTCATGTTGGGAAAATGCCATGCTCCTATATCATCTTAGCGATTCTGCCCAGCCGTGTCCTGTTGTGGATACTAAGAATTCCTTGAATGACCTCACGATGCTATAGTTCTAGAATTCCCAAGGTAGGAGGTACTGTAAGTCATGCAGGATTTTAGTATCCGCCGTGGTATAGACACCGTAGATTGGAGTCTATATTGTAATAAGGGGATTTTGGTAACCCCAACCCCCAATATTAGGACCCTATGACTATCATATGATGGTTATAATGTCTTAATTTTGGGGGTTGGGGTTACAAAAATTCCCTTATTATATTGGACCTAAACTAGGCCCTGAATCCTAAACCTCGATAGATCTCCGATTGCAGGAGCTTTCCGAGCACAGCGGCAGGCAAGCGCATCTTCTTTGACGCAGGTGTCCCGGGCAGTGCTCGGCTGGATCGGTTGAGGGTTTAGGGATGTAACAGTAGTCATGATCTAGCAATTCAACGTAACCAGTCTGTAGAAAGTTCGCAGTTAGAATTTTGAAGAAAAATAGTAACAAGTTATGCATAGTTCGGGATTGAGTTCTTCAGGTTCAGCGTGTCTGAACATACAGGCGACGGGCTTTGAGGGCTTGTTCCTTTTTCGGATGTTATTGAGTCGCATCCTCAGGCGTTTGCTTGGATAATGCTTACAGGGAAGGGCCCATCCCGATCTGAGAAAGTCGACTCCAATCCGTACAAAGAGATTTCAGGGCGCAATCAACCGTTTCTCAGTTGTCTTGGGGTCTTGGATGTCATGGAGAGGACTGAATCCCAAACCCCGAATCCTGAATCCTTGACCCTGAGCCTAAGCCTTGGAGACACAACAGCCTGGACCCTGCTCGCGGCTAAGTGACCTATCACCCAATTGAGGGTTTGGGGTTGAGGGTCATGGAATTCTGTACCCCAGAGCCTAAACCCCAAACCCGAGAGCCTAATCCCCAAACGCTACGTCCTAAATCCTAAACCCTGTTCCTGAAACTCTCAAGCCTACACCCTAAACCATGAACCTCAAACCCCCAACCCTGCACCCCAGACCCTACAAACTAAACCTCGAACCACATGCGCAAAATCTAGACCCCAAAACCGGAAATCCTAGACCCCTAAACCTCAAGCCCCACAACCCTACACCCTAAACCCTACACCTACACCCTAAACCCTGCACCTACACCCTAAACCGTAAACCCCCAACCCTAAACCCTAAATCCTAAACCTCAAGCCCTAAATTTTAAACCCCACACTCTACACCCCAGACCCTACACCCTTAATCAGAAAGCCCCAAATCCTGAATCCAGGTGGATCTCGATTCTGGGACGCGTTGAGCTTCTTCGCCCCGACGTATGCAGAGCGGGGCCTGCCTTTCGACGAGATCTACGAGCCTTGGGCGCTTGTTTGGGGTTTTATGGGGGTTATAGTGGGATAACGAAAAAGAAAAGGGAAACTACTATATTGGGTTATATAGGGATTACATGGGGTCTTTCAGGATTTAGGGGTTTAGGGTTTAGGGTTCAAGGTGTAGGGCTGTCGGGTGTAGGGTTGTTGGGAATTGAAGGTTATTGGGCCTTTGCATAGAGACATAAACGCTTGCGGCTTAGTGCTTAGGGTTAAGGCTTGATAGGGATTACCCTAAACCCTAAACCCTCAAGGGTTCAGGCCTTTTTTTGGGACTTAGGGGGTCGCTCGGCTTTTTCAGGCTTACTTCCATCTTGAGGAAGGCATCTTCCCTAAACCCTAAACCTTCAACGAGTTGCAGGAGCAGCTGTGTAAACCCTAAGCCCTTAAAACTGTATATACCCTATAAACCCTAAAGCCTAAAACCTACAAACCCTATAAACCCTATAAGCTCTAGCTCCCTCCCCGTTGAAGTCGCAGCCTTCAAGCAGAGTTTTTGCAGCAGCGAAGTCAAGGTTTGGGAGGCAATGCACTTACTTGACGATCAGCAGCGTGGTTGCTTTCATGCGTCGTGCTGACAGGTAGGGTTTAGGACTAAACCCTAAACCCCGGGGTGTAGGGTTTAGGGTTTAGGGGATGAAAGAACAGGTTGTTTTGATTGCTACAGGGTGGTTTAGGGTTTAGGGTTGACGGGCTTATTCCAGGAATGAGGGAGACGCTAGCGAATTAGCAATGCCCATGTTCAATCTCATGGTTCTCCAGGTGAGCCATAGTCTAAAAACTCCCTAAAGGAGGGGGGATATTGGCTATAGCGCAAGTAGCTTTCATATTTCAGTATGTCATCGTAACCTAGGATATAGGGGAGTTATATAGGGATTACGAAAGGGGATATAGGCGGATACTACGAGGTTAGACTATGGCTCATCTTGCAAGCACGCAGAGATGTTGTTTTCCTGGCCTTTGATTAGCTAGGAATGAAGGAATGGACCCTGATAGGAGTCCCAATATAACCCATTATAGTAGTTTCCATCTTTTCCGTTCCTTCATTCCCACCCTAAGCCCTAAACCTTAAACTGTCGTTTCCACTTTCTTTTCCATTCCTTCATTCCCAGCTATCAAAAGGCCACACTCAAGAGGATGAGCCCGAATCCTCACCCAGGGCCGGCCCTATGACGATGTGAGCAATCGTCGAAACTCCTTAAAACGGGGTATAGAAGGGATTATATAGGGGATCATCATGGGGTTTACCAAGGGGGATACTGGGAGTTTAGACAAGAAGTAGTTTGCGGTTGTAACACATTCACCAAATTCCTGTGACCTGCACCGGGAAGCTTCTCTTCACAAGAATCCTGCATCCCTAAGCAAAAAAGCGCCTCACCTTTTGGCATATGGGGAGCAAACTGTTGTGACACAAACTAGGTATTGGCTCGGAACTCCGAAAGCCATGCGCGAACGTTGGGAGCCGCACGTGACGCTACTTGCTGGGAAAGCTAATTTGTGTCGGGCTTTGTACTGCTTATGTAGGATTGGCTTGTGCTTCAATGGTGAGTGCATGCCCGCTACGGCTACAGGCAAGGTGTCCAGTTTGCGAGGTTAGATTAACAGTCCTAAGAGCCTCAGCTCCGAAGTATCTCTAGATGGAGCATCTTTTTTGGTGTTCTTCTCCGAAAAACCTCGTCCCGCAGCATACGGACACACATGGCTTCACGTAGCCATGTAGACCGGCAAGCCCTGCAAAAGCAGTCCAATTTCATAGTGAACAGCTGGCAGAAGCTAAGCCTTAACGCCCACACCCTAAACTCTAAACCCTATACCTACACCCGTATCCTCAACCCTAAACCATGAACCCTATACCCTGCAGCCATATCCACCTTTTCCTGCACGAACCTAGCCTCAGCCATAAGGGGTGTCCCAAGTGCAGTTGAAGGGACGCATGAAATAGAAGCTGCAGTTATATTTGGGGGTTTACAGGGTTGATATTAATCATCCTGCATGACCCTAAGTAGCCTTTGAAGGGGGGTATAGGGGTTCCATAGGGATGTATAAGTTTATATATATATATACATGTATAGACCCCAAAACCCAAAACCCTAAGCCCATGAACCCTACATGACATAGGATTTAGGGTTTGGGGCTGATTTCCTGAGATTCGGAGCCGTGGAACCCAAGTCATGGAAGCTTTGGAACTGTATCCTCGGCTGGTAGAATTTTAGGCAGCCGCGCGGCAAGGGACTGTCTTATCATGTTCACCAACTCATGCATTTTGTGCTTGCAGTGCTTACCAGCCCTTAAACAAGAACAGTGGAAGGGATAGGATATATGTATATATATGTATATATATATATATTCTACTACTCAGGTTCTACAACGGTGTTCCGGTGACGGATGAGGCCTGCGGGGGTTGGAGACGCGGATCCCAGAAAACAAAAAAAACATTCGAGCACTCCGGGGTGATGCCGGACTATCCCTTGACCTTCTAACTGAACTCTGTGAACTCTGGATGGGCCACCTTTTTTGGGGGATCTACCCCCACATACGTTAGGACAAAAACACTACAAAGGAAGGACCTTTTGTGCGTTGGCAGGATGTGGCAATTTCCAAAAATAGGGATGCCTCCCTATATTAAAGGGGATATAGAATTTAGGGTAGTCCCAACATAGACCGCAAGAGATTCTACTCCTTATTCTTGGCACTCCCAAAATCCTAGTTTTTGAGGGAGTTCAGGGAGTTCAATAAATTCGGTACCCAGGGTGCCACAGGGCCAGAAGCTCCGTGGCATTTCAGCGGGCTTAGGATTTAGGGTTTAGGATTTAGGGTTTAGGATTTCGGGGCTTAGAATTTGGGGTTTAGGATTTGGGGTTTAGAATTTGGGGTTTATGGGTTTAGGAGGGGGTCAGATCGTTTAGCAGCAGTGAGGCTTTCCCGAACCTCACGCCCTACGAAAATAACTTAGGCTTCTAGCCCTTCTGTAATCGCTGGATCCGTGCACTGTTAAGTAGGGTCGAAAACCAGTTGTAAGTAGCTTCTAAGTTCCATGAACCTTCAAATGCAGCCCGTCGAGCCTTAAGCCCCGGAGGGGGCTCGGAGAACTTTACCACACATCAGGGATCCCTTCTAATGGAATTTTCCCTTAATCGCAACCCCATAACCGCTAAACCATTAAACCCTAAACCCTAGAACTAAACCCTGAGCCCTTAAATCCTTAATCCTTAAACCCTTAAACCCTAAACCCAAATCCTACGTAGGCCCTTTAAACCTTAAACCCTCCAGGAGGGATCCGAGAATAATCCAATCTGGCGCATCCACCAACAGTGTGGGCCAGCCTCCGGGCAGAGACCTAGAGGGTTTCGAACGTAGCGTTTCAGGATGTAGGGTTTTGGAGTTTAGAGTTTCAGGATTTAGGGTTTTAGGGGTTTAGAGTTTCAAGATTCGGGGTTTTAGGGTTTAGGGCTTCAGGATTTAGGGTTTTAGGATTTAGGATTTCAGACGGTTGGGGGGTTCTCAGGCATGCGGGATGGTACTCTAAACCTTAAACCCTAAACCCTAAACCCTAAGCCCTAAACCCTAAACCCTAAACCCATTATGGTAGCTTAATTTAGGTTCCTTAACAGCAACCCAGATTTCTGTAAGTAAGACAGCCATGCCTGAGCCCAGCCGGTGATAGGCCCTACCATTGGCGGTAGGTTTAGGGTTTAGGGTTTAGGGTTTGGGGTTTGGGGCTTAGGGTCTGGGGTTTGGGGTTTAGGGTTTAGGGTTCAGGGTTTGGGGCTTAGGGTTTAGGGTTTAGGGTTTGGGGTTTGGGGTTTGGGGCTTAGGTTCTGGGGTTTGGGGTTTAGGGTTTATAGGGTTTAGGGCCTAGGGTTGAGGGTACCTGGACCCCAAAAGTATGTAAAATAATGGCCTTTATGGCTGTTATTATGGGTTTAGGGCTATTATTTCACATACATTTGGGGTTTAGGTGACATTGGCAGGCCTAGGAGACCACGACTTGGGTTTGGGGTTTGGGGGTATTTTAGGGGTTTTGGGGGTGTAGGGGTTGTGGGTTTTAGGGGTTTAGGGTGTAGGGGTTTGGGGTTTAGGGGTTTTAGGGTTTTAGGAGTTTAGGGTTTTAAGGGGTTTCGGGGTTAGGGGTCTTAGGGGTTTAGGAGTTGGCGCAGACTTCCCACGAGTTCTGGCAACATCTTTGTGTAGGCTGCAACCCTTATTGCTCGTGCTTGGGGGATTTCCGAAAACCTGGGTTCCTTTTTCAGGCTTTCAAGCACATACTCACACAGTCCTCACATACGCGAGCCCACCCAAAAACGGAAGCCATCCTTTGGAGAAGCTCCTATGTATACCGCTCCTTTCTCGACTAATGTGTTCTGCAGTGCAAAGTCCAGGACATGTTTGATGTAATTTGTATGCCGATATGGCAATGTATGAAATTCAAACTTCCATCTTCCCCCTGCCAAGACTGTGGCAGTGTTGAAAGTCATTCTGCAGTTTCTGTGATAAGCATCAGTGAGGAATTCAGCCACGTGGTTAGCCTCCCAATGTAGACCTGGTAGAAATTCTGAAGCTTCCCTGCGCAACTGGCCTTTATCCCAGAACGACTTCTGCTCCTTCAAGCTTGACATTGACACCCCAAACCTCGAATGGTTGCAACTTGATTGCCAAGCACATTGATCTGTTTGTGCACTTTGGATCTCAGGTTTGTTGCATGTCCTAGGGTTTGAGATGCCAGCTTTTAAGACATCGGGTGGCAGGTATTTGAGACCCGCGGGATACGTTCATGCTGAGAATTCTATGTGCTATAGTCTTAACTCATAGTATCCCCCTTAATAGGCCCTATGATACTCCCTTATGGATTTCCCTAGAACACCCGCTGGATTTTAGATTATGGCTCATGTGTTGCTCTTGGTGTGTTGCTCTTGGTGTGTTGCTCTTGGTGTGGCTGCCATGATTGTTTCATGGCTTCTGATTCTTGTTGTTGTGTTCATGCCATCCAATCTTCACAGCGCTCTCATTTATATGAGGGCTAGACTAAAGTTGCAGTATATCCCCTAATGGATCCAACTTATCTTCCTTTTACAACCCCTAAGTTTTACCCAACCCTAAACCCCAAATGCTAATTGCGTTTTGATTCAGGGTGTGTGCTCTTCAGTACCTGTCCAATCCCTCCACTACTGCTGGAGGCCAGGTTTAGGTTTCAGGGCTTGGGGTGTAAACCCTAAACCATCCTAAACCCTAAACCCTTAACCCTTAACCCTAAACCTCTAAACCCTAAACCCTAAACCCCAGGCTCTGCTGAAAGTTGGGAGTCCCCAGCACCCGTCGCTCCTCTGGGCAGACGCAACAAAGGCTTGCCCAAGACTGGGTTGCTGTTAAGGAACTTAAATTAAGTTACTATATTGGGGAAACCCTATAATAGGGTTTAGGGTTTAGGGTTTGTATATTGGGGAAACCCTATTATTTACTATATATACCCATTATGGTAACTTAATTTAAGTCCCTTAAACACCAACCCAGAAGAGCGTGGCTCAGTCTGAGCCAAGGGTGCTCACGGGCACTGCGTACGTTGACGCAGTTCCGGTTTTGGGTTTTGGGTTTTGGGTTTTAGGGTTTAGGGTTTAGCATATACCCCTTAAAAAAACCCTACATAACCCTATATAACCCTATATAGCCCCATAGAATCTATATTTCACTTCGGGTGCGACGGTGCATATCAGGGCTTACAGCTTTGATTGCCCTTGGGTCATCATTGCTCTGACGGGCTCTCTCGAGTCCGGAGCCAGGGTCAGCATCATTGCAGACCGGTCTCAATGCAGTAAGACCAAACTGCAATTTATGGAGCCAATAGAAGAACTTCAACCTTTTTGGGCTTCCGTTCTGGGTCTCCATAATAAAGCTTAAACTTGTTTAGCCCTGGTTATCGGGGAAGAGAAGCAATGTTGTGTAGGGTGCCAGAGAGGCATCTGAGAAGACCGCCAACGGTTTAGGGCCTAGGGTAGAGGGTACCTGGACCCCAAAAGTATGTAAAAATATGGCCCTTACGGCTATGATTATGGGTTTAGGGCTATTCTTTCACATATTTCTGAAGTTTAGGTAGTGGCCATGAATCCCCAAAAGCCCTAAAGCCGACACCATCTTGGGGCCTTAAAAGCAGCCTTTTTGGAGAAACCGAAGCCCTAAACCTTAAACAAGGTTGTTCTCAAAATTCTGGGCCCCTTTTGGTTATACATTATAGTGCGGCACCTAATATTTAGGGGTACCAAAATGACACCCTCATTTTGGGAATTACCCAAACACTGAGATGCACGTGTCAGACCTGGGAGCTCGACCTCAAATCTCTCCCAGCGATTAACCGAAGCCTAAACCCTAAACCCAAAATCCTGGGGTTAGGTTTAGGGTTTTAGGGTGTAGTGTCTAGGAAACAGATTTTATCCTGAACCTACCTGGACCCTGGATGTCCTTCCTTTTTTGGGTTATGTCCTATCAACTTGTAGGGTATACCCCAGAAAAGGTAGGACAAACCGGGTCCAGGTAAATCCTACACCGCGTGGTTGAGCCAACATCCTGGGGTTCGGTTTTAGGGATTAGGGTTCAGGGTTTGGGTGGTTGGAGGAAATCTTGCACCACTCAGAAGCACCATAATACTGTAGCTGCAGCGACTTTAGGGACTTCAGGTGTTCCAAGATTTCCACCATCAAGTTGTTGAGGTGTTGGCGGTTTGGGGCTTAGGCTTGAGGGTTCAGGGTTTAGGGTCGTTCGCATCATCGCGTTTTGTTTTTTTGTTGCTGTGATTCCGATCGTTGCCAAGCTTCTTATGGTGTTTGCGCATTCATCATGAAGGTCACGATCCAAAACCAGCACCCGAGCTGTCACCGTTTTGCCTGTCCCAAGCCCT
Source organism: Symbiodinium pilosum (assembly GCA_905231905.1). Taxonomy (NCBI): domain Eukaryota; class Dinophyceae; order Suessiales; family Symbiodiniaceae; genus Symbiodinium; species Symbiodinium pilosum. The sequence goes on along the minus strand of CAJNIZ010005055.1, from coordinate 3,041 downwards.
TAACCACATTCCCTAAACCTTAAACCTGACCTCAAACGCTAAACCGCTGAAACCCTTAACTCCGAAACCCCCGAAACCATAAACTCCCAAAGCCTAACTTACTCCTTGCTAGCAGGGAATAAGGGAATATGATCCCTATAAAATACACCTATAGTACAATATATTCGTATTAAGAACAGCGAACCAGTAAGCTAACATAGTCAGGGCTTTGGCTCATCGGTTCTGCCTTATAGCTTAAACCTTTCACCCATAAACCTCCACACCTTAAACCCCTAGGCCCCTAGTCCCTTTAGCCTAAACCATAGACCCCTAAACCCTAGATCCTAAACCCTAAACCCTAAGCCCTAAACCCTAAGCCCTAAACCCCCAGCCCTTAACCCTAAGCAAGCCCTAAAACCTTACGCCCCAACCCCCCGCATGACTAAGGCTGGTGCAGCAGCTGAGAGCCAACCCGGGCCACCTGAAGGCAGCACCAGTCAGCCCTAGACTTTTTGGGGTTGAGGGTTTTAAGGTGCGAAGGTCTAGGGTGGAATGCTCAGGGTCAAAGGTTTGGGGTGAAAGGTTTAGGGTTTAGGGTTTGGAGTTAAGAGCTTGGGGTCAAGGGTTTAGGGTTCAGAGTTCAATGTTCAGGGAGAGTGGAGGAGTGGTTTCGTAGAATGGAAAAACAAATAGAAATGAAAATCAACATACAATCCGGAACTGCATGATGGTTTTAAGGCCGTAGGAATTTTATTCAGAGAGTTGGGGATTGGATCCCGTTCCTACATGCTCCCGGGAATGCTTCTCATACTTATTCCTGCGCACCCTCGGCAATCAGTGAATGAGTCGTGGGGGAGGCTGAGTACGACCTGAAGTGTTCTAATAGTTGATCTTACACTCCTTAACAGACGAGGACGAATAAAAGTCAGAGCTTCTGGGTGAGGATCTTCGTAGATGCTCAGATACAGACTGCTAAGCTGAGTCTATAGTCTATAGTTCTTGGTTTGGGTGTAACACACAACCACAACCATGAATATCTGCGAAGGTTCCTGCAGCGGTTGCCAGGAGGGTTCTAGTTTGCGTGCGGCTTTGAGCACACGACGCGGAAGCCCCAAACCTGACAACTTCAAGCCCGGCAGAAATCCCTGACCCAACAGTTCCTAACCCTCAACCCTAGACCCTAAACTCTAGACCTTAAACCCTAAACCCTATAAACCTTTAACCCTAAACTTCAAAACCCTAAACCCTAAACTTCAAAACCTTAAGTCCGACCCCCAGTAGCCCCAGAACCAACCCAATCAACCCTAGACTCTGAACCCCTCGTTGAGGGGAGTTTAGGGGTTGAGGGTTCAGGGTTCAGGGTTTAGGTAGGGTTCAGGGTTTAGGGACTCAACCGTAACACCCTAAACCCTAAACCTTCAACCCTCAACCCTCAGGAGTTCTTCTTCGAACATCATGTCCATGGAATGATGGAAAAGATTTGGCAGGATCTCTGAGCTTCCCAAATTTGAGGGTGGTTTTTGGGGTTTATGAGGGTCTAGGAGTATATTATGTTGGGGTCTATGTTGGTGTTTGAGTTTCCCAAAGTTAAAGTTTACGTTTGGGGGTTTTAGGGTTTAGGTGTTCATTGTGTTGGGGTTTATGCTGCGGTCTCCATTTATGGAAACTGGCATCTCTGCCATGCTTCCATTCTTCGGAGTGGGGCTTGTGTTGAAGGGTTTAGGGTTTAGGAATTAGGGTTTAGGGTTTCGTGTTTAGAGTTTAGGGTTTAGGGTTTAGGGGTTGAGGGGTTTAGAAGTTAGGGTTTAGGGGTTTAGGGGTTTAGGGTTTAGGGTTTGAACATCCTCACTAGCGACCATGCAGACTGAGCTTCCTTGCTGCGTTCCCGGAGAATCAGAATCCCTTAGCTCTTAGACAAAAAATCCCTATATACACCCTAACAACCTCAACCCTAAACCCCTAAACCCATGAATTCTTAAACCCTAAAGCCCTTAAACCCTAAACCCCAAAGGCAGCTGCTAAGCCAGAGCAGTGCCCAAGCTAAGGATCCAGCATTCTCTGGATTGTTCGAAGTTTCGCGTTTTAGGTTTTAGGGCTCAGGCTGGCCGAATTCAAGTAAATTGATGGTGGACGGCCCCTAGAAATTAGAGGATGCGCGGTACCCCGAAACAGACCACAAGTTCAACGACCTTCTACAAGGGATTCCAATGTCGTTAGGGCTTGTCATGTTTGAGCTGCTGACAATGCTGGGGGCAAGATGGTGTCGATGATAGTGCTTGAAGGCTCACGGGACAAAGAAACTACTTGTAGCTGACAACGCTACCAAAAACCAAAAACTTGTGAAGCTTGCCCCCAGGTAGGTTTAGGACTATATGCCTTGTCTTCTGAGAGTGGAGAGGTACCCTATAAACCCTAAACCCTAACTAAACCCTAAGCCCAAAAATCTGCCATCTTCAGATTCCCAACCCCCCGCCCCCCAACTGCACACGAAAGAGGACGTCAACGGCACCATCTCTGACTCTGGATATGGTTAGAAAAGTTTTCTGGTTAATTAAGCATCACCTGGACCCCAAAAGTATGTAAAATAATAGCTCTTAAGGCTTTTATTATGGGTTTAGGGCCATTATTTCACACTGGTTAATTAAGCATCACAGCCCGCATTCCAACCTAACAATCCTAAAGCCTGAGCCCCCCGAGCCCCGTAAACCCTAAACCCCATATCTCAGGCCCCCAACCCTAAACCCTATTCCTCAATCCTGAACCCCAAGTTTCAAGTTGCCCGAACCCTTGAATCCAAAGTCCGAGGTCCCTCTGCCCTGAACCGTATGTAGCCCGAATGGCGAATCCTGAAAAACTATCAACATTAGGGTCCTAGATTCCCTGTCTTGTAGAGTTATGCTTTAGGTTATCTCGCATAGACCTGAAGATGATGTTTGTACCCCTAAGGGTCCAAGGACCCAAATAATAGGGTTTTAGGGCCCAAATACTATAATATTAATGGTATTTGGGCCCTAAAACCCTATTATTTGGGTCCTTGGACCCTTAGGGGTACTTTCTTGGGG
>CAJNIZ010005054.1:4100-19272 GCA_905231905.1 Symbiodinium pilosum | reverse complement strand
CGTGTGGGTGGGTGGGTGGGTGGGTGGGTGGGTGGGTGGGTGGGTGTGGGTGGGTGGGTGGGTGGGTGGGTGGGTGTGGGTGGGTGTGTGTGTGTGTGTGTGTGAAACCCTAAATCCTAAACGCTAAACTGGGGCGCGCGGGGGTGTGGTTCAGGGCTTAGGACATCTAAGAACTGGAGTGCAGGTTCCAGAGCTTAGAAGTTATGGAAATTTGAGGGTTTCCCAAAATTAAGGGTACGCTTTGGGGGGTGCCTATAATAAGGACTGCAGTGGCTTGGTGTCTGGAATGGGGTGCCCCTGTTATGGGAAACTGCCATTTTTGTAGGTGGACAAAAACCTTGCTCCAACTCACATGCCCTATAATTACCCAGGAACTACCGTATCGCATAGCAGGGGTCTGAAGTGCGGCAGGATCTCCTCTGGTCAAATGGTCAAAGGATGGCTGCTGCCGGAGTTCATGGAATTTACTGTGAAGGGCCTTCCTGCCAGTCAAGCGAAATCAAAATGCTGGTTGGAACGTCTCTTTGAGACCTGAACCTACATGACAAGCTAAGAAAACCCATGCAGGGCCAGAAACGAAGTCCACGTAGTGGTACACATCATAACCCCCGTGAAGCTCCGAAAGCTTCCTGCGGCTGCGCATGGTTGAGCTGATCTGGATGCCCTTCCGGGATTCCTAATTATAGGGTAATCATGGCACCTCGGAATTTCTGTCCCTCGCCCAGATTGGTGTGACCAAGCCTGCATGCTATTGAGTATACATCCCATGAGGCACCCAACATGTCTACAGTCATTATCCCAATGTTACCTCAATATATACCCTATTATAGTCCCTATATAACCCCGTTGTAGTAGTTTCCATGTTCGTCTCCATTATCCCAATATTACCTCAATATATACCCTATGAAGACAGCTGCTTACTGCACTTGGATGTACCATCTTGAGACAAATTTCGCAAGCTGTGAAATGAAAAATCCGCATGGGGGTTTCCTAAAAATTAGGGGTACCATTATTGGGGGTCCCTATAATAAGGACTATAATATATTGGGGTCTATCTGGGGTCCCCTTGTTTTGGGAAACTACCACATAAGAATCCTGAGAGGTAGTTTTAGTATTGTGGAACCCCCAGTCACCTAAATAATGGGAACTGGGTTCTATATACCCTATAGTTACATAGCCCAGTAGCCTACATTTAGGTAACTGGGAGCCCTAGAGAAAGCCATACCAAGTAGTTTAAGTTCGTCAGTGAAGTCATTGCGCAAGCAAGGCAGAGGCACCACGCCCGCCATCGCAGCGCCATTCTTCAGCGCGCTGCTGCTGATTTCCTGGTCGCGACCCTAAACCCTAAACCCTAAACTCTAAACCCTAAACCTTAACCAGTGTTCCAGGAGTGGACAGGCTTCACAGAAATGAAAAAAAAAAAACGTCTCCCAAGTGCAAGCCATGCCTTCAGCAAGGGTAACCCTAGGGCTCCCAGTTACCTAAATAGTAGGCTACTGGGCTATGTAATTATAGGGTATATGGAACCCAGAACCCATCATTCAAGTAACTGGAGCTCTAGGGTAATATCTGATTTATTATCTTGGCTGAACTCCGATGCGAGGCGGGATCCTCAACTATTGCTACCAGTACCTTGGTCTGCAAGTCTAGAGGCATACGCCTACACAAAATTATGGCATATGCTAAATGCGCCCTTTAATTCTGTCTTTGGGGACGCTTTTACAATCAAGTCTAACTGTTATGGGTTTGGGGTATGCTAGATACTCCCTACACACTGCGCCTTATCCTGGGCATCCAACCCTATAAATAATGCCTACTTTGGGCATGAAAGTCCCTAATACTTACTTTGGGCTATTCGCATCCCTGAGTCCAAAACCCTAATCCCTGAATCCTAAACCCGAATCCCTAAACCATACAGCACCTACTTTGGTCTACTCGGATGCCTAGGGACAAGCACCCGCAAGCAAAAAGCCGACAGGCCTTTGCGAACGCAAAAGCCACATTGGCCTGACCCCGTGGAAGAAGGGTTTAGGAGGCCTATAGGGTTTAGGCTTATGCTTTTCGGATCTAATTTAGGTTTAGGCTTAGGGTTTTAGGATGTATTTTAGAGTTTAGGCTTAGGGTGTTGAGATGTATTTTAGAGTTTAGGATTGGGTTTTTTAGGATTTAATGTGGGGGTTCTAGGCTTAGGGCTTAAGGTTTTAGGATTTATTCTAGGGTTTAGGCTTAGGGGTTTAGGGTCAATTTCAGGGTTTAGGCTTTGGGTTTTAGGATTTGAGGGTTTAGGGTTGACTTTCTCCAGAGTTGATCTACAGGTCATGTGGGGACATTCTTTGAAGGCTTCTGGAAGCCTATGAGGGAAAGTATATGGGAAGTTAGGGCACAATTATGTCATTTTGGGAACAGGAATGTGGATCAACTACCGGGTAACTACCATTTGGGGAGTTTGGGGTTCAAGGATAGGAAATCTTTTCTTGGAGGCTCATGGATGATTATATGAATGTATGTGTGGTTTTCCAAAACACCTATAATAGAAGACGTTTTGGGGACTTAGGGGGCTTATGCTTGGGTCATACATCGAGTTATAACCTAATTACAAATACTCAGAGACATCCTAATAGTATGGGACTTGTAGCAAAATGGCTAAGGTATCCAAGTCATGTTAAACTACCTGGGCCAAAAGCACATGCTATATATATATATATAAATGTATTTATTCAATTATTTACACATATTTTTATGACCGCTGGACTCCAGTTCTAGCATATTCGTTAATACGTCCCCCTTACACCCCCTATGTATCCCTTTGTAAGTCACGCCCCAGCCTATCTAGTCCACAGCTCATAGGATGCTTTTGGTCTAAAGTTCTGGGGGGATGCATGGCTTCCCGGCACTTTGCGGAGTACTTCGGGCTTCAGGGGTCTGTATGACTTCGAGCTTTCTGGGTCTGCAGGCGCGGTTTAGGGTTTAAAGGGCTTAGGGTTAGAAGTCTGTTGGTTGACACTTACGTCTTTGGGTTTAAGAATTTGGGGGCGTGTGTGAAGCAGCCTAGGCCCAGAAGCTGAGGTTTCAATAGGATCTTGGGGGTCCCTAGAAATGTACCCGCACTACCTCGCATGACAGATGCACTGCAGAGAGCACCCTGAGATGCGTCACCCAAGATTGTACTCCTGAACCACCAGGCTTGGAGGTCAACGATCACGTTTTTCAAGCAACACATGCGCAAGGAGCCCTTCTCGTGGCATCCCAGACAGTACAAATACAATGTGGGCAACAGTCACAGGGTTCCTTCCGCTATGCAACCGAAAAAATTCTCCACTGCCCTTTTTTGCACGCGCTGGCCCCGGCCCGCCCCAAGAGGCCCTGAGGTGCGAATGGTAACAGAACTTGTTCATGGCAGGAACCCATGAAGCGTCCAATCAAAAGCCCAAAACCGTGCCAAAACCCGACCTGCGCGTTCCAAAATTGAAAGAGATGCCGTGCACGACTCAAAATAGGGACCCATGATTCGAATCATTTTCTACGAAGCACTGTGCTAAAACACACCCTGAACCTTACACCGTCCCAACGGAGGAGCAGATCTCCATAACAAAAAGCCCTATAGACCACTAATGTTTGCTCCCCTCGAACCATTCCCATACTCACTCTCCTTCTATGTAGTTCATTTTCTTGTTAGAACATTGAAATTATAATCTCTTGCCAGAAAGCCACCACAAATGCAAAAAAGAACTACATAGGAGCCCTTGGGTAAGCACCAGCAAGATGCGGGGTGGTAGCCTGGCTGTCGCTGTCCATTTTGGCGACGGGGCCCTGCCACCCAAGATCAACACTTTAGCAACATTCTAGGTGATTGAGCCAAGTAAGGCTACCTTCCCTGATGAATTATACTACAATCCAAGGGGAATATCCTTTTGTTCTACATGGGGGACTACTGCACCTTTTGCAATGCTACTTACTTGCGACGTCACGGCACTTATGTGGGCGAAGTTCTGATGAGCGCATGTTTCAGCTTGACGTTTACCTGCCCACAATGGGTCCTGATGCTTGGTTAAAACCTTAATTCGAAACCCTAAACCCTCAACCCTAAACCCCGAAACACTAAACCCTCAAACCCTAAATCCTAACCCCTAAACCCTCAAACCCTAAACCCTAGGTTGTGGACGGCCTGGTTCTGCGGATCCCGAAAATCAGGCTCAACCCATTACCAAGGAGCAGATGGATAAGAACATGAACATGACATGGAAACCGGCATCATTGTAATGCGTCATACAAAATAGTAAGAAAATGGAAGATGACATGAAAACTGGGATCAGTGTAATGATTTTGTAATGTTTTGTAGAGAATGGGAAGCTGAAATGGCAACTGGGATCATGGTAAATGTTTTATAGGCAATAGTAAAAAATAGGCAATAGTAAAAAAAAAGGGAAGCTGACATGGAAACTGGGATCATTGCAAACCCAGAGCTCTGAAACCTCCAATCCTGAACCCCAAGCCCAAACCTTAAACACTACAACCGAAACACGCGGAACCAAGAACTTTGAATCCTAACCCTCATTGCACAAAGTCATGTAGCCCCGTATATGCCTATGCACTTACTACCACCAGTCAAATGGGTCCCCAATCTTTGGGAACTTTCAACCGACTGGTCCACATGAGAAGATGAATTGCTGCTGTTTACCCTTGGGGGGTAGGGTTAGGGGTTGGGGTCTTTAGTTCTTTTAACGGTTTAGGATACGGTCAGTTAGGCTTTTAAGGTTTGGGAGCTTGTAGGGGTTAGGCTTCATATTCCTCCCAGCCTATGATAGTACAAGCTTAGCTTTGGAGTCTCGTTGCCCTGCCACAAGGTGGACAACTTGGAGCTATAACAAGCCGTCTAGGTGGTTGGGGGTTTGGGAGTTTAGGGGGTCTAGGGTTTAGGGCCAACAGCGGTAAGGAGATATGTCGCTGGATTTGAGGGATGTGCGCTACCTGACTTCTCATTGACCATGTAGATGAAATGCTAAGGCTTACGTACGAGGCATAGTTCACTACTGCCAAAAAAAAACGAACCCTAACCCTAAACCGTTTCATGAGCCCTCTGCCTGCAAAGGCCTGATCATTAAAGGGCTTGGGCTTCTGAGGTTGAACCATTTCCATGGATGGCAGTCTCTGTATTTTCTAGCCATTACTTGGAGGATCAGGGGTACTTAGTAAGTAGGTTGCGTCAATGGGTTATAGGGGTTATTAACCTACTTACTAAGTTTCCCTGACCCTCCAAGTACCGTATACTGTACCTCATATTGAGTCGTCGAAGCCCCAGCCCAAATGACCTGAAGGGGGATGCTAATCTTGGACTTTAGGCGCCAAAGTAGGAAAACCCTAAACCCTAAAACCGTTATTGATAGACATAAGGCCCACCAGTAGCTTGAACATGCCATGGACCCTTTCGTTGTGCCCTTGGATCCAAGCCTGCGCCTAGTGGCGGAATTTATGTTGGAGCACAGCGACCTAAAGCTATGTCCCTACCAAGGAGTTGGCCCCAGGTGCGATTGCCAAGGTTGTTGGGTCTTGTCTTGGCACGGCATCATATGGCAAGCCATCTACATCCTGACTGTTTAGTTAAAGGTATGCATTGTTGCCCCGTCGGCATGCCGCAATGGGCATACAATTTTGCTGCTTGCATGAAAGATAGGATGTTATATTGTACAGTAGCGAAAGCCCCAGTGACAAAATGCCTAGTATCTGCATACAGTGCACATATGGGTCGTTTTGACGAATGGAACCTGCCCTGCTTTGCCTTGTGATTGAGCTTGAGCCATGGAGAGAGGACGCGATTGATTCTCAGCCCTGTAGTAAACACCTCCCCAGAATAATGAGCCCCGCTCCACAACAAAGTAAAACCCGCAAATAATCTACGGTACTATATTGGCGCTGTTTGTTATCAGAGGGGCGGGGTGATTGTTTATAGGTGGAAGGGACTGCAGCCCCATCAAGGCGCAATCATTTACGCAAAGAGACTGCTTGGACTGCGGAGAACGGATCTTCCTGCAGCATGTCCTTCATCATGAAAACTATAGTCTAAACTCGTAGTATTCACCTTATTAACACCTATACTAGTGCAGCACATAATCCACCATGTAACTCGACCTAAGGAGTTCAGACTAAGTACATCTCACGAGACAATGTATCCCTTGCTGGCGCAGGTAAGGCATGCTATAGTACCCGCTGTTCCTTGGCGGCTCTTAGGGGCTTCAAAGATATCTAGGGATGAGACCGGCTAAGGATATTCCCATATGTGGGCAATGTGCCAACAGAATTTTGTGCTGAGGATTCCTGGAGCGCACATGTGTTTTCCTCTTGACCTCACTGACTTGCTCATGCTTGGGTGGGAATAGGGTTTAGGGTCTAGGATTTAGGGTTTAGGCTCTAAGGGGAAGGGCTTCTAGGGGCCGCCATATGGATCATCAAGGGGTTTCTAGCTATAAAAAGGATCCATTCCCCCATTCCCAACAAGCACCAGTTAGTTGAGCCACGTGGACTTTGCCACGTCCGCCATGCCTCCTCCAGTACCCTGGAGTAAAAGCCTTCAAGCCAAACGTGCTTAAGATAGGATAATTTCCATAAATCGGGGACCCCAATATAGACCCAAAGATACTATAAGCCTTACTATAAAGAGCCGCCACAAAGGGACCCCTAATTTGGGGAAACTCCCATAGCTCTTCATGAACGGATACACAAGGAACAATCAACCCAAAGCCGCATGAGCTTCAGGAAGATTCGTTGAAGAAAAGCTGCACTGTGATCACACAGGATTTCATAGGATGCCAAGGGCAACCGTCATAGACGAATAAGGGGATGGTAGTTACCCAACTATGAGGGCAAGGACCCCATATCTATCATATGACGATGCTAGGGCCCTCATTTTGGGGTTTGGGTACCTAGAATCCCCTTGTTGTAGGAAAATGCGAGAAGTTGTGAAGCTCGAAGCTTCATCGCGTCACGAACCGGTGGCCAAGTACGCCACCAGATGCTCACGATCCTGCGCTGCAGATGAGTTGGTAGTATCCAAAGGTTCATGTAGGTTGGGTGCAAGTATATGCAAGACCCTTAAGTTATATTGCAGCTCATGCCGTCTCAATACCATGTAATGACTTCTTGCAAAAAAAATCCAGCAATCCACAGGTATGAGGCTTATAGGAAACTCTTTGGGGACGGGAAGGGATCCTATCAGCACGCTGAGGAAGGTCAAGTGAATGACCCCGATAATAACCCCCCACCCCCCACCCTGAATATACTGGTGCTATATTGGGGGGGGGGGGTGGTATTTGTTGGTAGGGCGGTGGGGCTTTTATTCCTGAAGGCGTATAAGCAGAGGACTGGGAACAAGATCTGCACGTAACACTCAAGTGCATCCTTCCCACCTTGCTTACCTTGCTTTGGCGTTTTCCTTTTAATCTTTCGCCAACCCTAGACCCCAAATCCTAAACTGTGTTCCCTGCATATCCCTGGGGTCCGTATGGGCCATTCAAGGGACTAAAGCTGTTGAGCTTGGAACTTTTCTTGAAATTCTTCTAGATAGTCGGGAGCCCTCTTTTACTTACAGCCTAGAGCCCCTAAACCTGTTAGTAATAATAGAAATAATTGTCGTACTAGTAATATGAATAATAGTAGTAGTAATAATAATGGTAACTGTAAACCCTGAACTCCAAACCCAGGGATACCCTTGGGATCAGAGTTTGGACTTGAATTCTGGGGTTCCGCGTTCGGCATTAGGGTATTAGGATCCCTTTAGAGGGATACAGGGAACACAGGGCTTATGTAGGTTGCAGGTAAATTCAAGGTTTAGGGGTGAATCTAAAGTCGTATAAGCAGGGGGTGGAAAAGGGGTAACTCTTGGAATGACCGGGTTGCATAAGGAACTTGGGACCTGAAAAAGATGGAAATGAGTTCGCTGGTGAACTCAATGAGTTCCCTGGTGAACCCAGACAGTCATTCTTCCTTCCCGCTTACTTCTGCCAGTTTCTGCGGCTGGTCTGGCCAACTGCAAGTACTGTATACCTCTGAGAAAGCTCGCTTGTCCTACCCGCACGCGGTACAGGTTTACGGTTAGGGGTTGGGGGTGCTACAGGTAGCTGCCGAATCTCTCAAACAGGAGCCTTCCAAGGGGCAATATTGTAGCGACGCTTCTACAAGAGCCCGGCAACTATGCCCTTTGATGCCTTCCTATAGTGATGTGTACAGGACCATCTTTTCAGTCCAGTCTGCAGCGAAAACTCACACTATGTTCGTGAGCTTGCATTCCTCCCCCTGGCGCTCCAAATAACTCAAAGTAAGCCATAACATACTACAATATACTATATAGTATACTATCATATACTACAGTATACTACAAAATATAATGTACTCTAAGATACTATAAGCCACGAAAATATGCTATTGTATATTATAATATACTATAGTATTCTGCAAAGATTGCAAGGCCCAAAGTGCGCATTGTTCGCAGGAGCCTCAAGGTCCCTGACCCATAGGTATAGTATATTGGGGGAATGTTGGGATAATGGAAAAGAGATAATGGAAACTACTATATGATATTGGTTTATATAGGGGTAATACACTTCCCCCAAACTAACATGGAAACCCAAATAGCCCCTTTTAAAGGGACTGTAATCCTTATAGGCACCCTGTTGGGTTTCCATGTTAGTTTCCGGGAGTGTATAGGGTTTGTAGCGATAAACATCTTGAACCTTGACCTCTTGGAAACCCTCGTCTCATTCACTGGTGCTATTAAGGGCGAAGTAGGTATGTTATGACAAACTTGCGTTATCCGTGGCAGTAATCGTAAGAGACTATCAGACCAAAAGGTATCAATCACCTGCTTAGTACTTGGGGCTTGTCCACCGGATGATCTTGGGATAATGGAAAAGCAAATTCAAACTACTGTACCATAATAGGGTTATGTAGGGTTTAGACCTTAGGGTCAAGTCTCACAGCACTTCACCATGAAGTGTTGGACTGTTCACTGCTTCTACAGTTGCACATTTCTCTTAGCCATGGTCGCTGTCACAGCGCTGGCCCGGCCGATACTGATGGTCTAGGGCTTAGGGTCAGATACTTCTCAAGATTCCATTTTAAACCTGTTATCAGAATAGTCCCATGAAGTAATATCTTCATAGCAACTCAAGACACCCCTCCCAATATTATATGCATATGAGACATTATATGTTGGAGGGGGAGGCGTATTTAGTGTTGGGGTGGGGTGGGGGTGCTTAATACTACTATGAAGGTACTAGTACTGAATGGAGTCCTAGGGCATTTGATTTCTTGTGGCTGTTGAAGTCTTTCAGCCTCAAGCTTAAACCCAAAGCTGCGCAGCATGAGCTCTACTTTGTTAACCTGAAGATCCCACACAACCCCAAGAGTCCAGATACCCAAATCCACGAATAATGGGGCTTCAGGTACCGAATACTATAAGTCCAATCACACTGTAACCTCGTTGGCCTCCCGTACTCAGAACAATAATGTTTGAGTACCTGGATCCCATAGGCAAGTTTGTGAAAAGGGTTCGGGCTTGAATACTTGGCTCGCTCACCTCGGGCGCATCCATGCCGCGGAACGTCATACAAGACCTTGCGCAAGGGTGGAACTTGTTTTGTTCGTGCCTGAATTTGGGGTCAAGGGAATCGTTTCAGGTTCTTGCGCGGTGGTCAGTTACACTCACGCCTACAGGCGCGCTGCTACCACCACCCCCACCACCGCCGCCATAGCGTGAGAGGCAATGCAGCACAGCACCCCATTCAAATGCAAGCATGCCAGCAGAGTTTTCTACCAATTTGGCAAATGCCACAATATAACAATCTGCGAATTCTCAGCGCTTGAAGCTTATCCGCTGGCATTCTTAGTACTCAGTACTTTGTACTTCGTACTCAATTATTGTAGTCGCTGGCAGCCATCGAAACCGTCATAGTGTTGACCAAGAAGATATATAGAAGGACTTCTACACGGTCATGGCGACATCTGCATCGCAATGATGCCTGTATGGGGAGCCAAAGAAGATCTACAATGGCAAAGCAACGAAGCGCGACCGATTGCTCTGCACCTTTCCCCTTTCCCTCCCACTCAAAGAGAAGCCCAGGGGCAAGTCATTCTCTTTCCTCCCTGTGCAAAGCCTAGCCACAGCGGTATTCAGGCGCCTACATATAGTTGCCGTGTAGCTCCAGGTGCATTACCCCAATGCCTACTAAGTTACTATAGAAGTTACTAGTCAGTTAGCTCTTTAATCATGCAGGAAAAGGTGATGGGAAAAGCCAGAACACCGCCATACCGCTCGTGGACACAGCACACTACGTGGCATTCAGTCGCACATTGCTGCGAACACGCCATAGCTTGGATGTGCTAATGTTTAGGGCTTAGGGTAGGGGCTCTTAAGCCTTTGCACCAAAACGTCCACGAGGTGTCGTAACAATCGTGCTGGCACGAAGTACCTACACATAACATTTAGGTCCGAAGGTGTTGCCACAGGAACCCATCGGGAGCACTATGTGCGTATGTATATATGCATATAGATAAAGACACATACACCTTGAACCTCTAAACCCTGTGTGTATATATATATATTCATATCGCAAAAATGTGCATATATATATATATATGTACATATGTTTACACATCTTATGTATGCCTGGACCCTTTGGATTCCCCTTCCTTGGGCATCCGGCCTGTCGCCCGGCTTCTGTGGCCTTGTCGGAAGCTCTCAGAGTTCTTTAAGAGCTTCTTGCTGGTGGGTGTAGGGTTTTGGGTTAGGTCTTAGGGCATAGCAACCCCAAGATAATCCTGTAGACCTACCTCTTTCCCCTCCCGCAGTCCCCCTTGAGCATCTCGGGGCCGTTATGGAGAACTCTACCACTTCGCGTTAATTGAGTTTGGGGTTTAGGCTGGGGCGCAATGATTCAACCGCCTTTGGGTACCTCAACTCATGTCAAGTTTTGAGGCTTGGACAGTGTACCACATTGAATTTGGGGGCACCTTGCTTAATTCAGGGTTTGGGGATGCCAATGCGGAAGTCTTGAGTTCCAAAACTAAATTTCTCACTTAATACGAGGAATAGCCTAAAAATTCTGGGCTTCTTATGTCCCATTTACTTCGTTCTCTACTAAGATTGAGACTGGCCCCGAAAAGCAAAACTTTCCGGGGCACCGTCTACAAAAGGTCCGCTGGGAGGTCACACCCCTGAACCCTAAGTGCTGAACCCAAATTCCCAAACCCCTGGTTTCAGGCTTCGAGATCCCTGGCCAGGAAAGGGACCCATATTTCTGAGAAGGCCCTCATATGAGACATAGTCTAGACTAGACTCCTTCAAGGGAGGTTGTATAGGGGACTGTATAGGGAGTATTATAGGCCTTATGAGGGGGAAACTAGGAGTTCAGGCTATAAATCATATGGGCATTTCCAAAAATTGCTTAGCAGTCCCTATAACAGGGATTATGGCGCGCATTAGGGCCTATACTAGGGGCCCCTTATTTACGAACCCCCTATCTACTTCTTGGGATGTATAGGTCTGTCGAGATTGAAAGCTTGCTTCTTGGGATCTGGATACAGATGGTTCTGCCTCGTGGGAGTCCGGGTATCCCTGCAACATGAGCTATGTCAGCTGTAGTCTAAACTCCTAGTATCCTCCCTAAAAACTCCCATGATAGTCCCCTACAAAATCCCCTGTATAGCCCCTTTTTAAGAAGTTCAGACCCTAAACCCTAAACCCTATATAATCCCTTGTATTACCTGCTTTAAGGAGTTTAGGTTATGGCTCATGTATGAAAAAACCCGGCTGTGCCTGAAGACGACCTGAAGCCACTCCCTTATGCTACGGTGCTGCTACAGCTCACTGAGAAGCAGGGTTGAGGGTTTAGGTTAAGGCTCTGCAGGTTGAGCAGAACTGACCAGATTTCAGTTTTTCCCATTCAGATTAGACTCCGACCTACGCAGCAGCTACTGCCACCTATCAACTCACTGATGGTGGGCGGCTTATAAAGTGACCCCCTGCCTAATCCTGAAGAGGAACCTCTACTTTCCCTGAACTCCCAAAATCCCTGGGGTCCAAAAAGGGCCTTTCTTTTGAGGATCCCCCTCATAGCGTATGAAACCCTTGGCCCGTCATACTTGAAGCTATAAGACAAAGTGCACAAGAAGCCACATGAATCCTTCTTGAAAGTATGAGTGCGGATTGTATTTGTAAAAGGACTTTCGTTTTGAGATGCATCTCTCCTTACTAGTGGTTACGAGGAAATGAAGGTGAATCCGTCCAACGGTCCCTATAATGTCCCCAAGCCGAATCCCTACATTCCATTCCTGCATGCTCGTTTAAATAGCAAGTAATTGATAGCAGCTTTTTCACGCGCGGCATGGTCGAAGGCTGCTGGTGGGGGAGAGAACCCTCCAGAACTAGCATGCAAAATCCTACATCATAAACCCTAAACTACACATAACCTTAAACCCCCACGTGTGACGGGACAGCAATCTTTAGGGGCTGCGTGTATGGCTTGATACTTTGCAGGTTCATAATTAAGAACCTCTAAGTAGGGTCCTTCAAGTCATAACTGAAACTGTCCCGGTTCGACCCCCCGGGACTCCCCCCCACCCCCCAGTTTGACCCCTCTGCGAAGCTTCGAGTGCTAAAGCCGCGAAGAACAAGTATGCTCATATGCTATCCTGTCAAATACCTCAATGTGCATCAGAAATACAGTGCGTGGTATCCGACAACCTTACTGATTGTGCTTCAACATGGTATGGCTTTGATCATGGTATGGAGGGATTTGTTCAGGATGAGGCCACAACGGTCGCAACCCGACGAAATCACATAGTTTAGTCCCCAGTGTAAGGTGCGGAACACAGAGTGCTAACAAATCCCTGTCTAGGCGTCAGGTTTGGAGGCAGCTGGGCTTGAATTTGGAGCTGCCTTTTTTGCAGAGGCTGGTGGCAGCACCGGATTCTGCATGAAGCTCTTGGCATTCACGGCGCCTTATTGTTTGTTTTTTCCACAGGGGAGCTAGAGCATTCTCCTCTTGGAGCGCACAACTTCTGCCAATGATGAAAACGAACAACTGAAAACGATTCACGCAACAATGGGACACATAGGTGCATATACTGTGTTTCTGAAAAGGAACTTAACTTACAACACCACACCATAATATGGGTATACAGTGAATAAATGGGTTTCCGTAGTATTGCCATTAAAAAGTTCTGCAACAGCAACCCAGTATACAGCATACGCTGCGTCCCCGCAGTTCCGGTACAGGAACCCCTGTGGTGCCAAAAGGAAATACGATATCTGGACCCCAACCCAAACCCTATACCCCAAAACCTACACCCAAAAACCTGGACCCCAAACCCTATACTGAACCCAGACCTTAAACTCTATAACTGGCCCCTTTGACCTTAGTTGGGCCAGCCAGGTTGCTCATGATTTTCTGGGAGGCCTCTGGCCCCATCTGCAGCCAAGCCTCATGGAGATTTAGGGTCGTTTTTTCGGTATTTAGGGTATTTAGGGTGTAGGGTTTACGATTTAGGGCTTAGGGTTTAGGGTGTAGGGTTTGGGGTTATCTTGGTTTTGTGCGGCTCCTAGGTCCTAGGTTCCCGTGACAGGGTTGAAGGGATGTATGGGGTTCAGTGTAGACATTGACCTGGCCCTTTGACGCCAGGGATGAAAAGGTACTTGGCGCCTCAGGACTATGATCTTGTGTGCTGGGCCCCCCACCCCTTTGAAATGTTGGCAGACATGATCCTCTTCTGCGGGGTTGATTAGTCTGACAGATCAATACCCAAAAGGTTTGACAACTCAAGAAAACCTCAGTCTCAGCTTTAAATAGGAAATGCGTTTTCTGCGTAAATTCGTGACAGGGTCTTTTGCATGCATCGTCTTACAATACTTGCCTCGTGAATTTCCATGGCATGCCAATTTCTTGTGGCAGTCACAGCAATCAACAACGTCATCAGCCTGTCGGACTTTCTCAAAGTGGGGGGGGGCATGAGTACTCTTAGCGGGACCCAAGCGATACATGTGTAATGTTGGGGGATTCAGGGTCCCTTTTCATGAGGCTTGGGAGAAATCCCATCCTCCAGTACTAAACACCCCCACACCCCAAGGATTAGATATCGCTTCCCAAAAACCCAAATGGTATGGGGAGGAAGATTGAGCATTAGCGGGATGAGGGGTGGCTCAACATAATGGGGAACCCAGTCTTAGAGAAAGTGCCCTACCTGAGACTTCCTAATAGTCTCTATTTGGGAACGGAAATTCAGGCCAAGCCCCCCATATATTTCATGCGTGTGGTGTCGTGAACACATCAAGGCCTGCCTTACCCACTCAAACCTTTAAGCTAAGCTCTATGTACAAAGGAGCATGGGCCGTAAGGACTTGCATAAAGGATTTCTTGGGACCCTAAAGCCCAAACCCCAATATAACCCGAATATATGGGGCAAATGTAAATAGGGACCTGCATTATAGGAGGAGCTCCACTATGGGAACCTGTATTACGATTCTAGGAGGAGCTCCACTATGGGAACCTGTATTACGATGAATTTAGGGAAGTCCCCATGTGGGTTCCTGCCAAAGCCACACGCCCAACGTATACTAAACCTTCAGTCCCTGGCGGAAAAGCAACTCTATATATAGATAATATATTACATATTGTATCATACAATAATATATGATATATGTACTATATATAGTTTTCTATATAGGAACAAGATATCATATATATAAATATATTACATTATACAGTCAGTAAATACTGCCAGCCTGAACGGCACGGACAGCTGCAGTCAGCACAGGTTTGAGTAAAGCCTCTTCATCTTCCGTGAAATCTCCAGTGACGAATTCCTTGGAGTTTTTGCCTCCAATGCCAATTCGCAGGCGGTGGTAGGCCTGCCCACATGGAAAGGTCGACTCAATACCCTCCAGGCCCTTGTGACCTGCAGGGCAGTTCTTCGCGGAGTTCAGGGTTAGGATGTAGGGTTTAGAGGGTTCGAGGGTTTAGGGCCTAAAAGTTTCAGAGCTTGCGGTCTTCCTGCTAGTGGCATGGCACAACGAACAAGTAAGAACATGGTGAATGTGCAAGCCTATTGTATTCTGACCAATTGCATACGAGTTTCTCGAAATCATGGTGCCCTATGGGCCCCCACAATATATATATATATATGT
>CAJNIZ010005053.1:9740-20204 GCA_905231905.1 Symbiodinium pilosum | reverse complement strand
CCTGTTGGGCTATATTTAGGTGTTTGGGGCTATTAGTTTTACCTACTCTGGGGGCCCAGGTAAACCTTAAAAGCTAAACCCTAAATAGTAGCTTCCATTTCCTTTTCCATGTTCCTCATATAAGCTAATAACCCCTATATAGCCCCAATATAACCCCTAACAACCCCTGACTGTGAAGCGTACATTTAGATTAACATTGAAGTTGGTTACCTTTGGCTTTGGGATCCCAAAAAACCCGAATCGATGCCTAGATTGCATGGCTCCGAAACCAAGGGTACAAACCCTAAGAGCACGAAGAACCCTAGTCCGTAAAACCCCTTTCTATCCTCTAAGCCATAAACCTTTTTAGGGCCCCTCTTTTTTAATACACAGGTAAATCGTCAGCGGGAGACCCCAAGCCCTAAATTCTAAACCTAAACCCTAAACCCTAAATCTTGGACCCTACACCCTAAGTCCTAAGTCCTAAACCCTAAATCCAAAATCCTTAACCCTAAACGCCAAACCCTAAACCTTAAAAGCCTAAATCCTAAGTCCGACAGGCTGGACGCTGCGAGCTTCGGCTCTCTTGCAGATGCATGTGCCCCATGCTGGTGCAGTTTTGAGGCTTTGCAGGATCCCCTTGTTCAAGGGTCTCTTGCTACTATTCTTAGTATTCCTTAGGTGGACTCTCGACCCAGTAATGGTGATTGTAAGGAACAATCTAAATTATGTCAGGGGGTCATATTATACAAGCTGTTAGTATATTGCTCTTGCAGGGAGGGGTCCTCCGAACTATTCCTCATATGAATTATGAACTGTATTACGATTACGAGAATTTCTGCCATTACTTTTCCCATCAATATGCCCAATAAACAGGCTTTCGGGTATAGGGTTTTGGACTTACCTCGAGAAACCAATATACCTGATAAAAGGAACTGTGCACCTAATTTGTTGGTATCTTTATCCTCTTAAAGATTCTTGGTTACTCTAGGCAGATTGCAGGGTGGCATGCGCACGGTCTCGGACTGGGCAAGGGTTGGGATTTAGGCTTAAGTTTTTTAGGGGGGTTCTGGGTTATGTTGGGTGGCTTTTGCTTTCCAGTTGAAGGTGTACGCGGTCGCAGGGTGGGTGTAGGATAGTAAGTATGTACCCTAACCCCAAAGCCTTAAACTCCAAACCCTCAAACCGCAAAATGCATGGAGCTTGAGGGACGGTTTCCCTTATTTTCATGTTAAGACCCAGCTCTGCTCACCCGGGACCTGCGCATACCCTGAATATGATACTATAGGGCGCTACATTGGCATAGATGGGGAGAAAAAGGATCTTATATGGTTTAGTGTTTACGATTTAGGGAAATTTTTCTTATAATGGAGAGTGAAATGGAAAACAACATGGACATGACATGGAAGTTGGTATTCTGCGTTGTACGGGGTAGTGTCTCCATTAAAGTAAGGCGGGAATGGATAACGGTGGTTTCTTAGGGCCTTGTTTGGGGCTCCACGTCTGAAATTGAATTTGCCAAGCCAGAGATGCTGTTATCAATTAAGTGTTTAGCATTTAGGGTTTAAGGGTGGTCCTCCGTCAGATTCATAGGCCTCTGTCTCTGTACTCTTCCCAGCGCGACACCCCCATGCGTGAAACGAGGGTGCCACAAACAAGCTCTAAATACGCTTTAAATAGACCTTACCTACCCCCCATTCAGAGCTGGCGGGTGTTAGGCCCGCAGGCATCATGTTTCATTAGGAACTATTAAGACATGCTATTTCTATTAGAACCCAAAGAGGATTATAAACGGAGCACATGCTTTGCAATACTGTTGGAGCAGAATCCCAAGAAACACACGCCGGGGATCGTCAACGCCAGAAGGCCTTTTGAGCCGGGGTGTTTGGGTTTAATGTAGACCCTTTTTTCAGAGTTGATGCTACGCATCCAGATCGAAAAGGGATCCCTATTGCTGGAAACCCCAGATGTATAAGTATAGTACCTAAACCCGGAATATTATATAAGGTGCCCCAAATAGACTTGAACATGACATTAAATTTTCTGATGATCCATTACGTGTAGTCCCTGCTAGACTCTGAACCTTTGCAATCCTCAACCGCCACGCGGTTTAGGGTTTTACAGTTTAAGGTTTTGGGAATTCGTTTTTTGGGGATTAGGTTTTAAGGTTTAGGGTTTTGGGTTTTCATTTTAGGGATAGGTTTTAGAGCTTAGGGTTTGGGAGCGGAGACTGTTAGATCCGGAGCCTTCGTGTAATCGTTTGGTCTTTCGCTGGATAAGCACCCTGAACCTTGTCCAGCGGGTCCAGATGTCTGTATCGTACATGCCTAAGCCCTGAATCTTTAATTTTGGTGGGGTAGCTGGATTCGGAGCCAGGTTGCGTCCGCATATTGAATGTAGACGTAAAGTTATACGTTATGGTAACTAGTATTGCGATGTTAACTATTGTTATTCTCACTATACTATATGACTACTATAACTATAAGTATCCTCAAGCAATAGCGTGGAATATAGATAGGCTGATTTCCCGTAAATGTCTTGCCACCTTAACCCTAAACTTTTGCCAGGTACCAATAGCAAAACGTGGTCTCAGACCATCCAGCTTTCGCAGATACTTGGGCTGCGACCTTGGAGGGTTCAGGTTGAGCATTCTTGGAGTTTGCGGCTTGCGTCTAAAGATTACACCACGGATCCATGTAGTTATACAGTAGATACAGTATACTTCGGGCCCAAAGGGATTCCCTAATTAAGGCTCGCGTATTTACTCTACAGCTACAAGATTACACCACGGATCCATGTAGTTATACAGTAGATACAGTATACTTCGGGCCCAAAGGGATTCCCTAATTAAGGCTCGCGTATTTACTCTATAGCTACATGGACACTTTGGATTAGGAGATTATTTGCGAGCTGAGGGTTTAGCGCGAAGCGGGGCAGGTTCGTGTTTCTTCTCTGTTTGCAGATGTCAAAGATCGCCAAATAGGACTTTGGTGGCTTATCTTTGTCTTCCCTGGAGAAGACACTGACAAACTTTAAACCCTAAGCCCCAGATAGTAGTTTCCAATTTATTTTCCGTTATCCAAATATGACCCATTATAACCAACAATCTGGAGCACCATGACCATGATCTTCATGTACTATTCAGTCACTGGCTTTTGGTTACCCCTAGTTATAAGGCCTTTATTGCGGTAGCTACGGGAAGAACAATAATTATGAACGCTATGGCGCGCCCGCCTTGGCTGGCGGAGCACGCAAATAGGTCATGGCATGTAGTTGACACGTGGGGCTTAGGGTCGAGGGAGTAACGGAGGCAAGCCTCACTTCAGACGTGTACTGTTTGTTGCATGCCTGTTCCAGCATTCATGGAGGGGCTTGGCTGGGCTTAGTCCATCTTCCAGGGTCGGAAGCTGTAAGTCCCAATAGCAATTTGCCGCTCCTCCCCGCATCCTGAATTTTTCCTGGCAGGGCTGGAATTTCACATGGGATGGTCAGCTGGACTAGGCCACCCACCTTGGGAGGGGGGATGGGGTCGACAGGCAGAGAGGTGGTCTGCAAGGGGGAGTAGAGGGGGGTTTTTACAGGGGTTCCAAACGCCCTGAGGCTGGATAGCCTCGGCAAATTGTATCTTATCCACATGGTTACTTCATTCTTTGGCCTCCATGTTGTTTTCAATGTTCTTGTCCATCTGGTTCTCCATATGAAGCTATTAGGGTTCTGGGTAACCAACCCTGCACCCTATATCCTGAACCCTAAACGGCATTCTGTAACACTGCCAAAGCGCAACAATAAAAGTGTCCTTGAGCTAGCCTTTGGGGACGCGGAGTGCCCTGCGCCCCAAGAAAAGAGCAGCAAAACAGACGGTCCGAATTCTAAGCCCTAAGCCCTGATGAACACAGACTGACCCTGCTCTCTATATGAGCCATAATCTGAACTCCTTACAGGGGTTATATAAGGGATTATACAGGGAACTACTGTAGGGTTTATTGAAGGGGATACTAGGGGTTTAGAGTTTATACTACAGCTCATATGCCCCAAGCACTGGACCCTAAACCCTGATGCTTGCGGTACACGATGAAACCCTAAACCCTGAACCCTCAACCCTTAACCCTAACTCCTACATCCTAAACCCTAAACCCTAAAACCTAAAACCTGAACCGCGTGGCTGAGGCATGAAAGGATAGAAGCCGACTTTCTTCACCACAAAACGTTCGCTCACTCTGCTGCTTTGGGGAGGCAAAGCTTGCAAAGGTTCCAAGTACCCCTATGAGCCATAGTCTGACCTCCTTAATGGAGACTGGGGGGGCTACCTAGACGCCCTGAGTTATATGGTCCTTAAAAGTCAGTACGTAGGCCATAGTCAAGATAAGACCTCAGGGCTTAGGGAAGAATGGTTGAATGGTCTTGGTAGTTTTACCCATGGTCCTAACTAGGATAACTAAACCTTGTTGGCCTGTTATAAATAGCTTAGGGTGCATAAGGGGTGTAGAATTCCGGGCTTGGGCTTTGGGTGTGCCGGATTTGCATAGGTCAGCAATACAAGTCAGTTATGTGCCTATTTCTCAAAATTATCGACCCCCATAATCCTCCTACAATCCCTATATATCCCTTGGGGTCCCTTGGGACCTCTTATTTTCAGAAACTCCCATATGACCTACTCTCAATAGAGCCTTATTAAGGGACCCCTAACCGTGGAAATAGGGCGCTCTCTTGTGGTTTAGTATTGTCCTTGATAAAGTCCCTGGTAAGGAGCCCGTGTCCATCAATATAGGAAATACCGATTGCAACTCATATCAGAGACTGCGTAAGTCAAAGCCCTTGGACTGGGAAGGTTGGACTGGGAAGGGTGCAACAGCCCTGCAGCTACTACTCATACGAGCCATAAGCCAAACTCCTTACAATCCCTAAACCTTAAACCCTAAAAGGGGATACTAGGCGTTTAGACAAAGGCTCATGTGGGAGTTGCTCAAATGGAGGGGGCACTTAAGGACCTTACAGATGTACCGAAGGATTATGGAGATCTTTGGCGGGGATGACATCATGGGGGTTCAGGGTTCAGGGTTTTAGGGTGACATAGGCGAGATTTTCAGAACTGCCCCGTTCTTTATTGTGGAAACGAGTTCCGCTTCAAGCGAACTTCCACACCCCTTCTACATGATTTTTCAAGATATCTTGCAAAAGCGACACGGGACTTGTTCAAGAGAGTCTCCATGAGTCCCCAGGTCAGGACCCAAACTCTTTAAACCCTGGACTGTAGCCTTCGAACTAGGGTGGAGAAGCTCTATGTACCCTAAACCCTGAACCTTGAAACCTAAGCCCCATACCTGAGCCCTGATCTTGTTTATGGTTTTATATTTGTATGTGTACACCTTAACCCTAGGGGTTAAGGGTTTAGGGTTTAGGGGTTGTAGAAGGTTCGATCTGTACGTGTATAGAGCAGTTCCCTAGAGCTCCAAGTGTAATAACATTGGGCCCTGAAGTCTATAAATATGTGCTACATTCGCTATTGGGAGCCTTGGGGGGTTTGAGATTTGAGATTTCCAGATATTAGCGGTGGTGTTTCCTGCAGGAGTCGCTGGAACGAGCTAGTGTCTGGAAGTCTGTATTGGCGTCTCAGTGTATGCAGCCCCTCGCATAGGGACCCCTGATCCTGAGTCAATGCTGATATGATGTTGTACGCTTCATTGTTGCAAAATCCAATCAGGAATGTAAGCTCATACCATTCAATAGTTCCCATTGGGCCTAAACCCAACCCGTTTTTCCTGAGCCTTTAACCCCAAACCCCAGCCCCCACATCCTAAACCCTGAGCCCTAGCAAGGAACCAGAATCTGCCAAAGCAGGTGCTGGCAGAGGGCAGTGGACCAAAGCGATTTGCAAAGGCGAGTCTCATTCAGGGCTCCCTTAAACCCCTCTGTTTGAGACTTAGTGGAAGGTGTAGGGTGTGGGATGTAGAGTTGAGGGTTCAGGGCCGAGGCAAGCTTTGAATCAAGGGTTTCAGGTCTGCACGCTAGGCTGAACTCTGACAAATAAACCCTAAACCCCTAGACCCCTGAACCCTAAATCCTAAACACTTACACCCCTAGACCCCTTACCCCTACGCACCGAAGCACTAAACCCCTAGACTCCTGAACCCTAAACACTCAAACCCCTAGACCCCTAAACCCGAAACACCTAGGCCCTAAACTAAAAATGTCTATTTCAGCCTTGTTCTTGGGATTTGGTGGTTTAGGGTTGTTAGTGTTTAGGGTTTCGGTGTTTTGTAGGGCTTTCAGGTTTTGTAAGTTGTTTTTTGTTGTTTTGTTGCTTTAAGGATTTTAGCTTTTGCATGGCTTTTACCGTTTTCGTTTTTTGTTTACAGTTTTCAAGGTCTAGGGCTCAGGGGTGCTGGTAGGAGTGTCGGTTTCTTAGAATTGAAGACCTATGTCTCAGATCAGTCATTCACAGGCCTGGGGCCTCCAACTACGCACATGGGATATACCTGGCGCCAAGGTACCTACATGGGCACCCCTTACAGTCCAAAGCATATCCCATATGGTCACATGGAGCCTTTGGGGAGGGATTCCAGCCAACAAAAAGGCGCAGTGTCATCAAAGCCTAAGAGTGGGGTTCGCGATGAAGGTTCATATGTTCATGTTATTCGTGACCAGACTGACAAGATGATTGAGTTTAGGCTTCACATTTACCTGCAAACAGAGGGGGGTAACATAATTTTGTTCATGCAACAATTCTCCACATGTAATTAATGAACTTAACCTCAGTGATATCACTAGGACCCCTTCTAGGATTCAGAGAATATACATTCTTGGTTAAGCCACCCCCGGGCTTAGCAGACTGCACTTACGCTTCTGAGTCAAGCGTTAAACCACAACAGCCACACACTAGAACAACCAACATTTTGCGTCATGGGCCTAATTCCCCCCCAATCATAAGTGCCGGTTTTGCATCATAGGTTCGAAGCCCAGTTTTGGGTCATGTGATAAAGGTCTGTGGGGATGCATGTGTTTGAAGCTGGACTGCCAGCAAGACAAACAAATTCGCGTGTATTTACAAGGAGTCCTGTTTGTGTCAAATACGCGTGAGTCATGTGACCGATAACTAACGGTTTTGAGAACGCAGCTTTGAGTCATGTGTTAAATAACAGCTTGGATTCATGTGTTTAAAGCCAAAGCGCCGGCAAACTCACGCATGCGAAATTCGAATTTCAGATGCGTATGGGCCCTAGAGCCCGAAGGCGGGGTGCTTAGCCACTGGATATTGGGCTCCCAAGACCCTGAACCCTAAGCCTCTAAGGTCACCCAGACGGTGTTTTGTTTGCTCCCGAAGCTGGTTAGGGTTTAGGGGTTAGGGGTTTAGGGTTTATAGTGGTTACGGGTTTAGGGTTTAGAGGTTTGGGGTTAGGGCTTTAGGGTTTTAGGGTGTAGAACAAGTTGGCCTTGATGTAAAGCATTTCGTACTTGATAGTCTGAAAATCGCCCGCGAAACCACAAAAACCTCTAAACCCAAGTCAAATCCCTAGACCTAATCCCCTAAACCCTACACCAGCTTAAACCCCTAAACTGTAAACCCCGGGGTCCGTACACCCTTCAATCCCTGCCAGCATTCTTCGAAGGTTGCTCTCTGCGCTGTAGAGGGACCTCACAGGTGAGAGTCTATATAACTTCTTCACTTTCCAGTGACTGGGATTTGAGATGGCGAGACTGTAGTCCCCTATAGAGAGTTTGATGACACCCTCCTTTTCGTCAAAAACAACTGCGAGAGTCAGATACATATATTTCGAGATATGCATATTCTTGTTTGGATCAACCGCCAACAAGCGTACCACTTAATAAGCGCTAACCCTAACCCTCCAACCCTAAACCTCATCCTGAATGCGAAAGCACGACTTCGCATGTGCCAGGCGTAGGGGGTCTTTGGTTGGCGACATTTCAGAGGTGCACGCGAAATTGGGACGTGGGGCTTTAGGCTTACTTTGATGTTTGTGGAGTGAGTTCGGTGCTTGACTTCATCGTTTCTTGGAGGTTCCTAGTACTGCCTGAACTGGCCCTCCCCCCATGTAGACGAGTCATTCTCTCAACCGTGGAAATTTGAAATTCGTGCTTCCATGTGCACGAACTGCAGTCGCACAAAGGGCTGACTGCAAGTACCTCCATTGGATATACCTGACTCTAAAGTAGTTATAATCCCTTCCCCCAAATATTAAAGGGCCCCCCAGCCCTAATGTACATATATTCTGAACCATGTTTAATATTAGGGGGGATGGTATTTGTCGTACGACCCGAACATTAGCGGTGGTGTATAATAGGTTCTTATTGAAATTTCACTCAAACCGCATAAAACTCGATAACATCGAATAACAACCCGATTAAACCGAACCAAAATCGTAATACAATCACAAAAGCCAATTAAAACTAACGCAAAAAGCCATGGAAATCCAATGAAAGCCTAAACAAAACAAGCTTGAAATCAATTCAGAAAGGTAATCAAACACATTAGAATTTGTTAAACATTTCTTTGCAATCTGTTTTTAATCTGCTTAAAATCCGTTTCACTCGAATGATCAACTAAAACCGATTGCAATCTCCGAAAAAAAATCTAGTTGCGAGCTTTAAACCAAGTACAACTTCGTTCATATTTGATATAAATTCCTTCATAAAACCATTGAAAACCATTCAAGTCTAGCAATTCAAGTAGGCCCCTCATCGTAAAGAGTCGTGCCAGGGACACGCCCTAATTCAGAGGACCCGAGCAGTAATTATCTTTAGTCTTGGCCCTCGTAAATAAGTAGTCCTGGCGGCAGGTTTCATAGTTTGGAATTCTCGGGAACCAGTATTTTATATTAGGGGCGGGGTTAATATTTATGGGGAAGGAATTACTTACCCCTCAGGGTCCAAAGTATAACCCTGGTTACCTCGAGCCTTTGGGTCACATGCGGTTTGGTAGGTTGCTGGATATTTGAAGAAGTGCTCAGAATTCACAACAGGAACGCGACTTTCTGTTTTAGAAGGGTGGATCATGCAGTGAGGTTGCAAAGTTCCATGCACTGCTTACTGGTGTTCCAGCGGGAGGGTGTGAGGGAATATAGGTAGTACCATACTCCCCTGAAGGACCAACAAGACTGTGGCTGTATTGGCTCGGCTAGGGGCCCAAAAAGGCATGAGAATGACAACCTAGCATATACACCTGATATTAGATTTGGGGTTTAGGGCACCCTAACATCATGGAAATATGTTTTACTAGTGGTGAAGCATGGCAAGGACGGCTAGGTAACTTCACGCAAAGCCCGGGATGCCATTTGCATCTTAGTTGGGATCTGGGGTTTAGAGTTTCATGTAAGTATGTAAGGTTTTCAGATCAAAGTTAAGATTTAAGGGCTGAGGGTTTGGGGGGGCTGCTTGGGCGATACGAACGAGCAAGATGCAACTATCCACCGGAAGTTTGAGGTTCCAGCAAAACACTTTCGTACACTCTTGTTGACACTCATCGTGCCTAGCTGTACATGACTAAAACCTAAACCACCCAAACCCTAAACCCTAGACCCTAAACACCAAACCAAAAGCCCAAAACCTAAACCCTTGGAGGCGTACAGGATGGCAGTCGAGGCAGAGTTGTCGGTCAGAGAATTCTAGGAAATGCTCTCCTCCACATAAGCATGGAGGCCAACCACATAGCCCCCTTTGAGGCCAGGTATATACCATATAGGTACTTGGAGTTGTTGGGCATCTGGGGCAAATCTCGTAGACTTTGCGGAGGGAGGGATTGTTTGCTCAAGCAGGCTTGGACGGTGGCTGTGTGGGCCGGAGAGGCGCGACAACAACTGTCATGCCAAACCCTCATCCCCAATCCTAAGCCTACAGAAAAATTTGTTACGCTTTTTATGATTTGTCCACGGTCTGAATCTGGCTTTCCAACGGAGGAATAATTGGCAGGTAAGAAGGCTTGACTTTTCAGGGCTTAGGGCTTAAGACCTCATCGGGGTCACGTATGCACTGTCCTTTCCAAGGAGCAGGCCATAGGAGTCCAGTTTAGGATTCCAGATGTTGGGATTGGATTTCAGCGTGCTGCTTTTGGGAACACTCACCCAGTTGGTCCAAAAGTCTTTAATTAAGGGTTCCTTCTTTATTTGAAAAAAACATCCTTTAAAATAAACGATTTACCTACCCTAATTAAAGGGTACAAGCCTTAATTAAAGGATGTTTTCCTTAATTTAAAGGTGAAAGCTTTAAATTAAAGGTTACTTTTAAAGGGTTTTGCAAATTTTAAAGNNTTAATTTTGTAAGCCTTAAATTAAAGGATATAAACCCTTTAATTTAAAGGGTGTAAAACCTTTAAATTAAAGACTTTAAAGTCTTTAATTTATAGGTTATTTATTTCATATTACGGTTTAGGGTTTAAGGTTTAATTGTTTAGGGATAGCATTAAAGGGTATTTACGTTGTACAAAGGTTGAGGGTTAAGGGTTTAGTTTCAGCAACACTCTCTGCGCTCTGT
>CAJNIZ010005052.1:311-16096 GCA_905231905.1 Symbiodinium pilosum | reverse complement strand
CTCATAGTCCCCCTTAAGTAGATAGCATATGGCTTTGGGTATATTATAACAAGATCCCGATATATCCCATATTCTATCTACTTAAGGGGGACTATAATCCTAAACCCTAAACCCTAAATTGCAGTTTCCATTTTCTTTTCCATTATCCCTATATAACCCTATATTCTATCTACTTAAGGGGGACTATAGGGAGCCCGAGGATTCAAGGGTATCCCTCTTACTCCTACATGCATAACAGGATTCAGGGTTAGGGTAACCGGAAAACCTCAACTTCTAAACCCTAAGCCATAATCTACAAGCCTAAAACCATAAACCCTAAACCCTAATCCTACTCCTGAAGCGGCCTCTGAAAGGACTGCATGGCGAACAGCAGTGCCATTGCTGCCACGGTTTTCTCCCCACCTCACTGCGACACTACATTAAGGTTTTTAGCGTTTAGAGCTGTGTCCCCTATACCCTGAAGCCCTAACCACACTTTGGGCCGAGGTCCCTACAATCTGCCCAGCTGTTGTTGGAAATTAGTGCTATCTGCTCTTACCCCAGCCTAGAGTTTAGGGTTCGATTGCTGACAAAAAAGTCTACTGATGTTCGGAATCCTCAGATCAGGGGGCCCTACGAGACCCTAGAGGTACATGAGCTGCAGTCAGTTTTTTGTAACACTAATGGGCATAGGTTCCTACTAGGGCATATATTACGACAGTCAACACCTAGAGGTACATGGGGTAAGGGCTACGGGGGGTCCCTAGGCCCTCGTAAAAAAGATTCAGAGCTTGTGTTGAGAATCCCTGCACATACCCTAAACACCTAGATCCTAAACCCTGATTCTGCACCATGGCCAGGAGAGCATGGTTCAAGGCTTAGGTTGCAAGCCGAAAATCTTGCATGACCTGTGAGGTCCCTTATACCTTAGGAGGAGCCCCCACCCGGTAATAGTGGTAGAATGGGAATATAAGAGAACCCTAATATGATCCTTACTATCCCTTATGGTCACTATGACAGGGTGGGGGGTCCACCTAACTTATACCTGGAATTTGTGGCACTATAATTTACTAAAGTCACGCAGGCCTGTCAGTATCAACAATCTTTCCCAAACCCCAAACCCAAACCCTGAATCCGAACCCTAAAGCCCAAGTCCCAAAATCTAAATCCTCACCCAGAGCAGCATAAATAGCATGTCAGAACTTCCGCCTCTACGCCCCTGAACTTCAGCACTTCATAGCTTTAGTCCCTGTTGGGGGTTTGGGGTTTAGGGCCAAAAAGGGCCCCTGATTTTTGGAGCCCCCCCCCTCCCCCCGAGCACAAAAATCATGCTTGAGTGTCACATCTGAATCGAGCTTTGCGTTGGCATTACCTAAAACCTACGTGGCACTTAGGGCCCTACCAAGGTTTAATCCTTAGGTGTATACGGGAATCCCAAAGGGGTAGGGGTCTAAGGTCCAAGCTAAGTCCCAAGAAGAAACCTACAACCTATACATACCAAGCGCTTAGGACGTAGGCTTACGAGGCGATTTCTACCTTATTTGGGGGAGGGGTTTTTGATCTGCAGATTGCCACGACATACGCTCCCACACATTAACATGGAACCCTAAACCCTAAACCTAAACCCTAAACCGTGTCCATAGAGGCCGCTTGACAAGCAGGCATCCTTGGGGCTCTCATGTTCCAGGGTGCAATCGTGGAAGCTGGAAAGGCAAGAGTTTGTCTTTCATCCTGAGGCCTAGGGTTTAGGGTTTAGGGGTTTAGGGTTTAGGGTTAATTTGCCCATAAAACAACGGAACCTTATCAGATCCAACCCTATTTAGACTCAGGCACGCTAAAGCCTCAAAAATGAACCTCGAACATTCACCCCTGAACCCTAGATCCTAGACCCCATACACCCACTATAACCCTTTTCAAAGAGGTGATATTCCTACGCAATGTCTGAATCCTTAAGCCCCAAACCCCAAACCCTAAACCCTAAACCCTAAACCTTCGCTCATGGCCCAGCCACCTGATAGCAGCGTGATGTCGCAGAATCGCTTCGCCGGAGGCATCGCAGTGAACTGGCCAGCTTTAGGGATTTAGGGTTTAGGGTTTAGGGTTGAAGGTTTAGGGTTTAGGGTCTAGGGTTTAAGGTTTAGGGTCTAGGTTGTTCAGGTTGTTTAGGGTTTGGAGTTTAGGGTTTAGGTTGGGTCCTGCTCCCACCCATGAACAGTCTATAATGGTCATATTAGGGGCTGTAAATAGTTATGTTATAATACCCAGCTGTTAATGAGTGGTGGCAGTTTCCAAGGTTTAGCCCCCACCTCCTGACAGTGACCGCGAAGGGTACTGGTAGCTACATGACAGTTTCCGTACATAGGGGGACCCCAATGTAGACCCCAAAAGACTAAACATCCTTATTATAGCGACCCAGAGAAAGGTACCTTTAGCATTTGGAGACCCTCATACTAAGGTCCTCATATCAATACAAATGTAATGTGCAGGGGCCTAACCCAATGCTCTCGTCGTCCCTGGACCCTAAGCCCTAAACCCTGAACCCTAAACCCTAAACGGTTTGTAGTTTAGGGCTTAGTGTGGATGATGTCAGACACCATGGACCACTTTTGTTGGAGATTCGTTTTTCAGAAATAGGAAGGTTGTTTCAAGATTCAGGGCATGCGCTGCAAACTTATATCAAGAATCCTGGTGTTTTTTTGCATTTTGGGGGACGACCTCGAGAGAGTTCTTAAGTTTGATATGTGTTTATGATGTATACCGATGTATACATACAAGCTTGATGCGTATGTAGTTGTTCATATTTCTACTCTATGCTTTTAGTTCTGTACATCTTTTTGAACGTAACTATCCATCTATCTATACAGGGTTGCTACAAAGAATGTGGAGCAAAGGGTTATGAAGGGATTGTATGGGCGTGCACGGTTTAGTTCGGTTTGAAGGCTCGGCTTCCTAAACCAGAAATATCACAACTTCTGAGCCCACTGCTTTCAGATGTCGACGGAAGGCACAGCTTCTTTGCTAAATCTCTCAACCGGGGACCGTCTTAGGAGCCAGAGAAAAAAAAACTCACAAGAGGATCATGGAGGCCCCCTGTGGAGAGTATAGAAAGGACATTTTGGGAAACCCCTTTGGGGCTCAGGCTTGAGACCTTCAAGGCCCATTGGGGTAATATTAGGGTTATATTGGGACAATGGAGAGTAAAATGGAAACTACTATTTAGGGTTTAGGGTTTAGAGTGAAAGTACTCTTGACCAGGCTGCCAGACTCCAAGACATCTGGGCAAAAGACGCTGAAGACCTCCATGCCTTTAATCCTACGCTCAAGCCTACGCTCACAACATGCAAGAATCCCCCACCCTAAACCGGATTACTATGCGTCTTGGCGCTTTTCGAATCTGTTACGTAAAAGTGAACCCATACGTCCTTAACCTGTGCTTAGTATCTTGGGCGCGCGGACGCCTATGCGCCAGCAGCCCTTCAGTGGTGGGGGCAGGTACAGCATGTGCTAGTGCTCAATGAGCAAGTTGGCAGGATATACAGGCTTCCTAAGTTGGGAGTCCCCACAAGAAAGACTTCTCAAAAGTAAGGTTTCCATAGAGGCCTTCTATGTATGGAAACCGCCATTAAGGGGAGTCAGTTCAAGGGTGTTAGGTTTCGAGTGTGATTCAAAAGCGGATAGCCACTGTTCTGGGGCTTCACGTTTTGGGCTTAGAGTTTAGTTTTGGGGTGGCCTTTTGCTTATTGGTTCCCAGGAGGGAATGTATTTGTATATGAGAATATATAATCCGAAAATCATTCCCCTATTATCCCCTTGCTCCCTACTACGAGCCGCGAAGTTTGGGTTGGCCGTGGTTGTGCTGAAGGAATGATTACCGGGTCCTAAAGGTGTGCGCCTTCTTGCCACGAGCAATCCTGGCCGACAACCCTAAACCCTAAACCCTAAACCCTAAACCCATCCTAAACCCCTCCCTGGTTGGCCAGTGTCCACCACTGCTCCACTACTGGGGCTGTAATGTAAGCCTACTACACCGAAATGGGGGATTCGAAAGGTTAGAAACGACCGTCTTAGTAGCTACTTAATCCTAAACCCCCTTTCAACCCCAAACCCTGTATGTGGGGAGAATCATTGCCCCCAATCCTCCAACCCTAACCCCTAAACCCTAACCCCTAAACGTATTTGCGAACAGCTGTTGCACTGCCAGCTGTTGGCCACCTATAGTCCCCCTCAAGTAGATAGATTAGGGTTTAGGGTTCGGGGTTTATTGTTTAAGGTTTAGGGCTTTGGCTTTGAGTATGTTACAATAAGATTCCCATATACCCCATATTCTATCTACTGAAGGGGGACTACACCCAGGTAAACCGTAAACCTTAGACTCTCAGCCCCGAGCCCCAAACCCCAAACCCTATGGCCCGTGAGGCCTTGATGCCGCCATTCCATGGATCCTACAGGTCTTAGCTAGATTCGCCAGGGTTTAGGATTTAAGGCATAGAGCTCTTAGGGTTTTAGAGTTTAGGGTTTAGAGTTGAAGAGTTTAGGGTTTAGGGTTGATAGGGTTTGAGGGCTTGAGGCTATTTAGGGTTCCGGATCTAGGATTCAGAGTCTGGGGTTTTGGGGCCTGGGGACTTCAGGTTCAGGATTCAGAGTCTCAGGTGTAGGGCTCAGATTCTATTCGAAGACCAAGCTGCTGAGTTTCCTGGCCCAAGAAAGGTTTGCCTTTGAACTTGACAAATCATGTACCTTGACCTTACCCACTCAGCTGCTAAGAAGATATGCAGGGACTTTCTGGGAAATAACCAAGACAGTACGGGCAATGAAAGGCCTTAGAGGAATGGAGTTTCTCCCAGTAACCGGAGCCAACAATGAAATCTGGTTATATTAGGGATATATTAGGGACATATTAGGGTTATATTGGGGTTATATTGGGGCTATATTGGGGCTAGATTGGAAAATGGGAATAAAATCAAAACAGAGCTTTTTATTTAGTTAACGATGAAAATGGGACCTCCAGTTTGAGAAACCCCCGAATCATGAGGGCTTCTGATTCGATGCTATGGGTTGTCCCCAAGTGGCCAACTCAATAACTTGAGTCCCCCTTAAGTAGCTAGAATACGGGGTACATGCGGATCTTATTATAATATACCCAAAGCCATATTCTATCTACTTGAAGGGGACCATAAGCATAAACCCTTAGAGATCCCCTAGTCTGGGAGGTTCAGGGGTAAGAACGGAGGGATTGCGTTGTTGTTGGGGCTCCCAGGGAACAGACCGGGCTTCTCCGAGGCCCCTAAGCCAAAAACTCTAAACCCCAGCCTTAAGCCCCGAAGCCTTAAGCCCTGAAGCCTTTAGCCCCGAGGCTAGAAGGTCGAAGCCCAAAACCCAAAAGCTATGAACCTGAACCCCTAGACCAGAAGCCTCAAAGTCCTTGACGCTAAGCCCTAGACCCTAAAGCCCTAAAACGAGCCTGAAGCCTTAGCTCCTAAGCCCTAAGCTCTAAGCTCTCAAACCCAAGCCCGAAATCTTAACCCTAACCCCGCAGCCCTGAACCCCAGAGCCCGAAGCCCTAAACCTCAGGCCCTCCACCCTAAGCCCGAGACCTGAAGCCCTAAATTCCACCCCTCCTGGACCCTAAGCCCTAAACCCTAAACCCTAAACAATAGATTCAACCCCGGACCCTAAGCCCTAGGGTTTAGGGTTTTAGGGATTAACCGTCCTCTAAATCTTCGAGGTCCAGGAACGCCGATCCGCCGTCAAAGCCTGGCTTGATGACTCCGCTTGGAGAGATGCTTAATATAGAGCTATGATGAATAAACCCCCTCTTTTTGAGGGCCTAAAAAGCTGAAACCTAAACCCAGGATCCCTATTAAGGGGCAGGGGAGTTGTTCATCACGAGTCTACATTAGCTTAAACACCTTCAGGGTCTGGGGTTTGAGGGATAGGGATTAGAGATTGGGCCGTAGGGATCAGGGTCTAGGGTTTAAGGTTTAGGGTTTGGGGATTATGGATTAGGGTGTAGGGTCTTTGGGTTAAGGATTAGGGTCTGGGGTTTAAGGTTTAGGGTCTAAGGGTTAGGGTACAGGGTTTAGGGTTTGAGGGTTAGGGATTAGGGTGTGGGGTTTAGGGGAGAGATGTCTGGCTTAAACACCTGTAAGGTTTGGAGTTTACTGTCAGCCCCCTAGACATATAATGAACATATTACTTTCGATGATTCCTCAGGGTTGTAGGGTAGCAAAAACGAAAGGTTCCGAGGAGACTACAGTTTAGGTATATAAGGAGATCCCAGCTCTAAACCCTTAAAGCCCTTAGGGTTACAGGGAGATCCCAACCCTAAACCCTTAAAGGCCTTATGGGTTATAGGCGTAGGGAGCCCAACACCCTACATCTGCAAACATGCAAACTCTGCTTTGAACGTCCCGGCCCAAGAAGCACACCAGATAAAGAGGCACAAAGGCTCGAACAACATCTCAACAGTGGGAAGCCGGATGACTAGAACATCATATATATATATATATATACACGTATGTTAGGGCTTTGTGTGTGCATATATATAAACATATGTGTGTGTGTATGTATGGAACCAATTACCAATCATTGGCCCACTGCCCCCTAGCCACCAGGAAACATACGATACAATACCAGCGAGCGTAAACCTGAAATACTAAACCCCTGGGTTTAGGGTTTGGGGTTTACGGGTTTAAGGGTTTAGGGTTCGTTTAGACCCACGCATTGGGGTAATACTATGGTTGTATGGGGATAAGGGACAAGAAAATGAAAACTACTATGACCCTAAATCCTAAACCCTAAGCCCCTAATCACTACACCCAAGTAAGCAAGTTCCCCATTTCTCGCAACCTCAAGACGGCTACAGGACGGTGGCTTCAAGGCTCTGCCACTCCCATAAGCTGGTGGGTTTAGGGTTTTAGGGTTTAGGGTTTAGGGTGAACCACTCATCCAGTCGGGTTCATCACATCCATGTAGTCACATATCTCGGTGTCGTACATGCGCTGGGCGGTCACCATGGCTGATGCAGACATCCCGTTGTTGTTGGCCATGTCTCCGTATTACCCTCGGAGTCATCAAAGAAGATCATCACGATCGAAGGGTACATTTGACTCTCGTTGAATCTGTTCAAAGTGCTCCTTCTTCGTACCCGTCTTCATGGGAAATACCTTCATTAACCCCGGTACTATCCCACCAAAGTCTTCGGGACCCTTTACCAGACCCATCTGTTTTAACAAACGTCGGCAACGGTCTGATTCCCGATTATGCGAGGCGATGGCGATGTGCCAGGGCCTGCCCATATTAGAAGCTCTCCTGAGGCTTCTCACGATCTTTAGCACCTGATAAAATGGCGCAATACAACCTCCTTAGGGCATAAGTCACCATAATATGGATATATGGTAAATAATGGGGTTTCCTTACTAGTGTAACTTAGCTTACATTCCTTAACAGCAGCAACCCAGCAAGACAAGGCCGATTGCGGACTTCACGTGTGGGAACTCCCTGCCTGAAGCCCTGTAAGAGGGTTAAGGGTCCAGGGTTTATGGTTCAGGGTTTAGGGTACAGAGTATAGCACGTAACCCTCAGCCCTATGGACCGAAGACGCGGTAAAGTGGTAAAGTCGACCTGCGCTACATCTGCCCACCCTTGCCCGCAACCTCCTTAAGTACATCCCCCGAACCCCTACCTAGATATCCTAGTTGGCTGTAATTATCTTGCACTTGCGTAGGAAAAATACAGTTCCTCTAGGACCTTATTCTATGGTCAACTGGCTCTCCAAGTAATCCTATCCGCCCCTAGCTGCATTCTGCTAAATCTGAAACCGACGAGGCCTCTGGCGGTAGCCTTCGTAAGCCTGGCAACCATGTGAGCCTCTAGTATCCCCCTTAGTACCCCTTATACTAGTTCCATATATAGTCCCCTATATAACCCCCCTTTAAGGAGTTTAATCCCCTATCTAGCCCCCCTTTAAGGAGTTTAGACTATGGCAACCATGTGGCGCTTTAAACAACACCGGCACTTCTGGGGACCCTTTGAGTTTAGGCTTGAGAGTTTGGGTTCAGGGCTTAGGGTTTAGGGCGGCCACTCTATGCGGACTATGTACAGATAATTTTGAGAAACCCCCAAACGTGTAGATGATATAAAGTTCAGAGTTTGGGCTTTGGGTCTAGGGAGTTAGGATTTAGCTGCAGGATTTGGCTGCAAGGTTGAGGGTTGGGGGGGGGTTATAGATTAGTTATCCCTAAACCCTGATTAGTTATAGTTTAGGGTTTGAAACGTTTGAGTTCTTCGGACAAGGAGCTTTGCAAAGCGTGTCCCTTGTGAGGCCTATGCAGACGCCTGAAAAGGGGTTTAGGGGTTTAGGGGTTAGGGTTTAGGGTTTCAGGGTTTAGGGTTTAGGGCAAGAATCCGACCCCACTAAGCTGTACGACTTGTAGCTTCTAGATGAATACACAGAAGACGGTGCGTCTGGCGGAAAAATACCCACCTGAAAACTCCCCTGGGAAAGCATGGAACTGCGAGGGGTTTAGGGTTTAAGGTAAGACTTCGGGCGTCTATTTTTTGATGAGAAACCCCACCCTTCCCTTGGCGCTAAGTGCGTAGGATTGCCTTGGGCTTCCCTGCGTAAAAATGTAGAATCTGGAACCTCATGGAGTCACGCTCGGAGGGTCCGGGGGACTTGGTACGTATAGTCCGGCTTCAGTAGATAGAATATGGCCTTGGGTAGATTATAATGAGATCCCCCTATACCGCATATTCTATCTACTTAAGGGGGACTATATATTTCAGCCACAACATAACCCCAGCTATCCCCATTGTTAGATCTACTTACTAGGTCCCCCTGACCCTCCAAGTGTCAGGTGAAGGCAGCCAAACACAACCCCACCATTAACAGTTTGGATGCGCAGAGATTCAGACCCGAACCTTGTGAGGTCACAACTAAGTTGTCGCTACTGCGCTGCTTTGCCTTTCAACACCCCTAGAACTATGAAAGGATTTCATGGGTTCCCCGAACCACCCCCATAATTTCCCCTTACCTGGCCCTAGTTAGCTGTAGTTGTCCTCAAAGGATTCTGCTGCACACTTCCCTAAAGTAGGAAGGAAACTTAAAGGGTATTTGAAACAGGCCGGCATGCGGCCTGTTGATTGGGCTAGTTCTGAAGTCATTCTAATGTCAGTCCCACCACAATATGCAGACGCGGGCAACAGTACAACAAATGGATTTAGGGCTTAGGGTTTATGGTTTAGGGTTTAAGTTTTGAGGGTTTACGCTTTAGGGTTTGAGGGTTCGGTTAGGGCTTAAGTGTTGTAGGGCTTAATGGGTTTACGGTCTGAGGGTTTGTGTGTAAGTTGTAGGGTTCAGGATTAATCCGTTGGTCCCTCGGTTTGGCATTTGCAGGGCTCAAGGCGCGCCAGCTACTCGCAAACACTGTCTAAAACCCGTGGAGTCTGACCACAAACTTAACTGGTCTCCAAGTCCTGTAACACGTTTAGGGGTTTGGGATTTAGAGTTGAGGGTTTGGGGCTTAATGTTCAGGAGGAAATCTTGCACCGCCTTACATGCCTCATACCCTAGGATCTACATTTTATTTGCGGATCTTAATTGGTGCCAGATTTCCTCCGTCGTAAGCCCTCAATCCTAAACCCCCAAACCCTATGAAACCCTAGACCCTGAAACAGCGTTCTGGGTTGCCCAGCCACTCTGGGGCTAAGAATCTTGGGACCTCTCAACACAAATACGCCCGCAAAATCCTTAGCACTCAGGACCTGCAGGGATATCATGGGGGGGGGCTTCTCGAAACTGAAGGGTACCTTTGGTTCATGGTTTTTAGGTGTACCTTTGCAAGGTGTTTTCTAAGAATCCTAAGGCGACATTTAGGAGACATAGCGGGTTTAGGGTGTAGGGCTTCCCCGCAGTTAGGGGTACTTGGGGCTTGGGGGCTTCCCAATAATGGTGGGTACCTTTCTAGGGGTCCTACCATAAGGGCTATAGTATTGAGTGTTTTTTGATTGGGGTTGGGGCATACCTCTTCATTAAAGAATCTAGGACCTTCAAAAAAAAGAAAACGGCTTAGGGCTTAAGGCTTACTCCACACCCCCTAGACTCCTTAAAACCTATAAGTGGGGATACACTCTAAACCCGAAACCCTTCACCCTGTCTTTCCCCCGAAGCCCTACCTAAACGGAAAATACATCAGGTGGAGACCCCTCCCTGCAACTGTTTTCTCGAGGGCGGCCGCAAATTGAGTAGGAACTGAGCACAGAAGGGCAGCCTACTTCGGAAAGTTTAAGACCTCCTTGTCTAGAATCGCCAAACTGTAATGCAGTTTCAGGGCTTAGGGGCCTAGGAATCTTTTTTAGGGCTTTGCTGTTTACAGTTTTAGGATTACATACTTGAAAGTGGCTACACATGTGACCGGGGCACAAGGATCCTCAACCTCCAAATATTCCATACAGAGGAATTTATGTAGGGCTCCGTACTCTATGAGAAATGCTGTTGAACACAGCGCAGGCTGACCGGTGGCTCTCTGGAACCCCCGGACAACTCATTAAGTCATCCAGCTGAAGGAATCCGAAACTTAAAGCCCTGAAGCCTACGATCATTATCTGGAATACCAAACGTTCCAACACTAAATGCTCAAATAAGGCAACCCTCAACCTACCCGTGCCGAGACAAGCATGGAAGCACATATGAGCTAAAGCCAATACTTTCCACTGTATTTTAATTTTATGGACATGGGTTCCTGGTTAGGACTATATTAAGGACTGAACGAAGCTACAAAAGGAACCCCTATGTCCATTGCGAAAGATCCCTTAGAAAGCCTACTATTAACAGTAGCTCACACCTTCGTTAGATGGACGGTGGCCTAAGTAGCGCCCATTTGAAGTTTCCACTTCATGTCGCGGAAATGTGAAACTGATAAGATCATCCTGTAATTATTAGATTTCCAACACACTTGCTGCCCCTGGTAGAATCCTGCTCAGAGGATCAGGTGGATATACTAAGATCCTGATAAGGCACCTAATAACCCCAGTTATCCCCATGGTTGACCTCTACCCTAGACCATCCCTAAACACTAAGCCCCTAAATCCCTAATTCCCTAGATCCCTAATTCCCTAAATCCCTAAACCCCCAAATCCCAATATCCCCAAACTCTAAATCCTTGAACCCCTCAAATGCTACTGACCATGGCATCTTCTGGCAGCCCCTACAATCCACAACGAAAGCTCTGGCTCGCAATAGCCAGGGAGGATCGGACGTCTGAGCAATTTGTTAGGTTTAGGGTTTAGAGTTTAGGGTCTTGGGTTTCAGATCTTAGGATTTAGGGTTTAGGGTTTAGGGTGTCTCATGGAGGGGGCGCGCTGGTGCGGCCCGCACCCCGAAATGTATGATCCCACCCCCGCGGGCGCTCCACCCTCGCCTCGATTTCTGCGGGTTTAGGGTTCTCTCGAACTGGAAGGCCCTGCCTGCTGGGAGGCCATGGGAGCTTTGTCATTGTTTTGGTTGTGCCCCCCCTGCTGGCTCTCAGGCCTTTTGGTCTTGGGGTTGCGAGGGCCTGAGGGGTCCTGAGAGGCCCACCTGAAAAGAACGATTTGGAGGCTGGTGCAACCACTTATGGCTGTAATTACGAAAGCCCACGTATAAACCTCGTTTTCCATTTCATGTTCAATTTTCCTGTACACCTGATTTGCCATTAAGGGGTACCCAGACGGTAGATTGATAATGGGGTAGCCAGGGTTCATACGCAGGCTCAGAATTATATACGCAAGTATACAAAATACGAGTCACTATGACTGCCTTGGAATGATCCTGATGGGCTCCAGATGGAAAAGCCCCTAAACCCAAAAAAATAAACCCTAAACCCTAAACCCCTAAACCCTAAACCCCCTAAACCCTGAACCCTAAACCCCCTAAACCCCATACATGCCTACGCCTTCTACTACCCTGCGAAGGTTCTCCCTCCATTTGACATATTTAGGATGACTTCAGTCTCGTCCAGCGGAAGCTTAGTGGGGGTAGTAGAGTTTGGTTTAGGGTTTTGAGGGCTTAAGGTTTAGGGTTCAGGGGTTTAGGGTTTAGGTTTTAGAGTCTAGGGTGTAAATGGTTCGGAGAACCCATGATCATCTATCCCGCGCCTAAGTGGTATTGGGAAATGGGTTACAGGCTATCACAGGGAGTGTTATGGGGAATGACAAGCGGACTACTCCAGGGGTCCATTCCCATATTTCCGGCGGAGCGTGAGGAATTGAGACCAGGAACCAACCGCTGTGGCTTAGGCTGATGGGACTTACTGTGGATGGAAGAAATCTCGCACCATCTAATATACCGTATACCCCAATATTTACAGTATTCTTGGGTTCCTCAGTGGTGCAGGATTTCCTCCATCCACCGTATCAAGTACGAACCCTTAGCTGTGCGGTCCCGCCTACAACGGGTTACTTCTGACCTAAGACAAGTCTGTTC
Organism: Symbiodinium pilosum; assembly: GCA_905231905.1. Taxonomy (NCBI): domain Eukaryota; class Dinophyceae; order Suessiales; family Symbiodiniaceae; genus Symbiodinium; species Symbiodinium pilosum. The sequence goes on along the minus strand of CAJNIZ010005052.1, from coordinate 3,654 downwards.
TGTGGTCTGACCCCCTCTTGATCTAAGGTTCAGTTTTCTTCCACAGAGCCAACGTTTAGGGGTCGGGGATTACTGGGTGGTACCTTTCTCAGAGTATAAAAACTGGGCTGCATGAAACAACAACTTTGGGAAGTCGTAATTATCCCTTAAGTGGACCCCCACCCAGTAATAGAACTAGAAGGGATCCTATTCCTATCACAAGGTGGGGAGCCCGCCTAACTTCTACCTGAATGCCACCTTGTCGCACCTGGGTGCAGGAGGCCCTCATTGGGAAGGCTTAGGGGACATTAGCGGGCCTCAAGGAGGCCTTGAGTTATGGGTCCTTATACGGCCCCATGGATTCCTCCACCTAAATTCGCAGCCCCCAACAAGCCCAAAGCCTACACCCAGTCCAATCCACCCATGTGCGCTCGACAGAGGAAACCGGGATAAAACCCACAACAGCTTCAGCTTGAATGCGCTGGGATGCTCAGGCCAGAGGGTTCAGAGTTTAAGGCTTATACAAGGTGACGGGTTCAGGGCGTTGGAAGGACAACCCTGTGTGACTATGGCCTACTTTCCCTGGATTTCCTCGTACCCTCGACTGAGGTATAACGTTTAGGGTCTAGGGTTCAGGGTGCTGTGTGCTCCGCCAGGGTGAGGGCAGCAAGCACATATGAAGAGCCAAACATTGATGGAGGCATTGTACAGGGACTTTATGAAGATTCTTGGTAAAACTCTGTTTCAAGGCTGTGTGGGGACAAGAGTCTATGGCCATAATCATTAGCTGCTGAATGGAAAAGCGCATATGGAGGATACAGAAAAATGTTGTGAGCTTTCCAAATGCTACATTGTCCTGCTTAATGGGAATACTGAATGATATAGTCCCCCCTTATGTAGAATGTAGATAGAATATGGGGTATATAGGGATCTTATTATAATATACCCACAGCCATATTCTATCTACTTAAGTCGGACTATATATAATGGAACACATGTTTCAACAGCTTTCGAGGGCTTTGAAAGGAACACTCTTGTTAACAATTCAGGCTTCCACACAAACACCTTATAAGCCCCTCCTGTACACCCCCTATAACCCCTTTGAAGAGACCCTACACTCCCACCCTTAGCATTGTAATTTGCAGCACGCTGCAGCTGAGAGGGGTCACTGCCAATGTGGCACTCAGTCTGCACGCTCAAGCAGGAGTGCTCTGCATCTATCCCTGTATCCCAAAAACCATGTCCTTGCTTGAGACACGGAGTTGGTCCTAACCAAGGAGGCCAACCGAAGGTGTCGCCTTTTCCCCGTCATGGCACAAGGCTTTGGGTTTTAAGCACCCTTAACTATGCCGAATATGGCTTTGGGTATGTTAAAATAAGATCCCCATATACCCCAGATTCTATCTACTTAAGGGGGACTATAACCCTTTATGGCTTGGAGATTCAGATCTTTGGGCTTAGGGTTTTCCACGCATCAGGGATATACAGGGCTTTGTGAGCCATAGTCTGAACTTCTAGTATCCTCCTTAATAAACCCAATAGCCGTCCCCTATATAATCCACCATATAAACCCCTTTAAGGAGTTTAGACCCAAAACTCCTAAACCCTAAATCCTGAACCCTATACAACCCTCTTAAAGAGTTTAGACTAAGCTCATGTAGGGACAATCCAAAATGGGGAAACTGCCATTTAGGGTGTAGAGCTTAGGCGTTTGGGCTTCTGAGCTCAGGGCTGGTAGCTCAGAACCCTAAGCCCTAAAACCTGTAGTCCCCCTTAAGTAGATAGAATATGGGGTATATGAAGATCTTATTATAATATCCCCAAAGCTACTTTCTATCTACTTAAGGGGGACTACAAACCCTAATTCCTGATTCTTCAGGCTTGGGGGGTTCCGTTCAGGATCCTAAAATCAAAACCCTGGAACAGCTTTGGACTTCCGATCTGGATTTTGCTAAGGTTTATAGTCCCGCTTAAGTAGATAGAATATAAGGTATATGGGGATCTTATGATAATATACCCAAAGCCATATTCTATCTACTTTAGGGTGACTATAGGGTTTAGTGTTTAGAGTTGGCAGTTTTAAGGGTTTAGGAGCTACTCGGCTCACTTCACAGGACAGCAGTGCAGCTTTATGGTTTGGTTAAGGATTTAGGGCTTAGGGTTTCCGGGCCCTGGCCTTTCTGTGAGGCAGTTTAGGTAGGGAGCATGTTGCATAATAGTGTAGTCGGATCATGCTCCATAATGTTTTTAGGAGGTAGGATGGTTTTTATCAAAAACACTTTAAAGACAGTTTGTAAACTGGTTTTGCGTCGCAAGCTAACGCTGACGGAAAGAAGAGGCCGACATTTTAAACCAGTCCTACTTTCTTTAAAAAAAAAAGACCACTTCAAATAATAACTCAATCTGCTGCTGTTTCCACACGAAACCGAGATTTATTCGAAGCTTAAAACAATTAAAGCTTTGCGAATGTACATCCATGCGGCTAGCCAATCCAGAATGTTTCCCAAAGAACCATTTTAAAAATCCAGGGTTGGGGGGTGGGTGTGGAGAGTTGGCTGATGACTAAGTATGCTCACTGCTGTCTGGGAGGAACCCTACTTGACGGCTCGTGGGACATGGTACACAAAGTGGGTTTGAAGGAGGCCGACCCCCTGCGCCCTAAACCCTGAAAACATAGTGGAGACCTCACATCACATGAGTGATAGGATCCAGGTAGTGAGGATCGGAGGAAAGTTCCGGCCTACGCCCCAAACCCTGAACCCTAAGCCCTCGGCCCGAAAACACTACACGCTGATGGTCTCAAGTAATGATCTTAAGTACTATTACAACCATAATCTCCATTATAACGATCAGTACTGGTACTATTACTACTACGACTACTACTCTTATTATGCTCTGTATGGGGGACCTGTACCTATCTGTACCATTTTTGGGCGACAGTGGTCTGAAGGCTCTAGCCTTCCTTAAGCCCTTTACCCAACAGCCGGTGGCTGAGAACCCTAGACCCAAAAGCCTGAATCAAAATGGCTCATGGTCCTGGATCTAGGGTCCTAACAAGGAAGCCCTGAGCCCTACCCCAAACCCCTAAACCCGGCGGCCATGACGGGTACATGTTCTGCTTAACTTCGAGGTGGACTTCGCCCAGATTTGGGAGTCTCTCAACATGTTTAGGTTTTAGGGTTTCGGGTTCAGGAAGTGTAAGGTTTGGAGAGAGGGTTGGGGTTAAGCGAAGCCTTGAACCCCAAACCCGAACCCGGAACCCTGTTTGCAGTGTAGGGTGGCTGAGGATTTGGTTCCCGGAGCCCTAAACCTTGCTCAGCCATTTAGGGTTTAGGGTTTAGGGATTAGGGTTTTGGGTTTTAGG
>CAJNIZ010005051.1:0-15555 GCA_905231905.1 Symbiodinium pilosum | reverse complement strand
TATAGTCTAAAGTCCTTAAAGGGCGATATATAGGGGCTTATATAGGGGACTGCTATAGGGGTTATTAATGGGGATACTGGGAGTTCAGACCATAGCCGATATGCAAAACTGCTGAACCTTAAACCTTGATCATCCACAAATAGCCCTAATACAGATATCCCCTAGTGAATCCTCGTATTCTGTCCCAAACCGCGCTAAACCCTAAACCTCTAAACCCTACACCCTAAACCCCTAAACCCTAAACCCTAAAACCCTTCACCCTAAACCTTAAACCCTCAGCCCTAAACCCTGAACCCTTAACCCTAAACCCTAAACCTCTAAACCCTTAATCAAGGCCGGGACAGGGACCGCCTCCTCGGGTGATTCCGCCTGGGCCCTGGGCTTCTCCGAAGACCTCCCAGCAATTTTCAGCAAAGGGTTTAGGGTTGAGGGGGTTTAGGGTTTAGGGTTTTAAGGTTTAGGGTTTAGGGTTGAGGGGGTTAAGGATTTGGGGTTCAGGGTTTTAAGGTTTAGGGTTTAGGGTTGAGGGGGTTTAGGGTTTAGGGTTTTAAGGTTTAGGGTTTAGGGTTGAAGGGGTTAAGGATTTAGGGTTCAGGGTTTTAAGGTTTAGGGTTTAGGGTTGAGGGGGTTTAGGATTTAGGGTTTTAAGGTTTAGAGTTTGGGGTTGAGGGGGTTAGGGCCTAAGGATCTATATACGGGGAAAGATAGGCTTTCGTTTTTTTCCAGTTTAGGTTTAGGGTTTAGGGTTGATGTTAAGGATCCCAGAAATGTACGAGCAAGAGTCTAAACTCCGTAAGGGGTGTTACATAGGGGATCATACAAGGTTCCTATGGTACGGCTTATTCAGGGGGATACCAGGAGTTTAGACGATAGCTCATACGGGGAGAATAGAACTTTTCAGAAGCTTCCTTAGAGTTCCCCTTAAAGTATGGGGGTAGGGAACGTTTTTCAGGGTTGAGGGTATCACGTTTTTGTATTTTGATCTAAAACCTTAAGCCCCAAAACGCAGGGCACATAGGCCCGCCACAAAGTCAGCGGCCAAAATGAGGTTTTAGCATATCACATACTAAACTCTAATGCCCGGGATCCAAAGCCGTAAATCCTACAACTGACCATCAAACCCCAACCTAGATCCCTGAACTCTGAAACTGAAATCCAATCTAGCGTTCAGGCCACCCCAGCACATGCCATTTTCGCCTGCCGCGCCACGTGCTCAGAGAAATCAAAATAGCCACACATATCCAGAATGCCTGGACTTGAGGTGTGATTGAGGGCTTCAGGGGTTGCCTGTACATACTGGCGTTGTTTGCGCACCGCAGAGAGACCAGCCTCGCTTAGGATTATGGTTATTCAGATTCATATTCTGCAGTGACACAAGAAACACGGGTGAAAGCTCCAAGGCATGCAAGTGGTCCTGCTTATAATGCAGGAACGCCTACGCCATGTGTTGATGCGTGAAATTTTCAAGTGATAGGCCCAGGGTTTATAGATCGGCGGAAGCTGGGATTACAAAAGCCAAGTGAGGGGCTTTCGAGTTCGGATAGCGTTATACGGTCTTCTTAGGCCTGGGAAGGAAGACCAGGCACGACACTCATGTTGTGCGGTCCTTCTGCTCAACCATCAAGCTAACAATGCCGCTCGACACTGGAAACCTCAGGCTGTACTCTGATGGTGTACAAATTTCGTGAAAAGTTGTTTCATTCTGTAAATGTGCAGGGCTTTCTCAAAAACAGGTTGGCCCTGTACCTTGTCCAATTACTTCAGGGATCCAAAATGACGATCGTGGAAGTATCAGCAATATCTGTTGCAGTTCTCGTAAGGCTGCTTGGGCTCCTGACGCAGTCGCACAGATTCAGATGCTTGTGGCAGGGTTTTTGTGAGTCATCTCAAGAATTTGGGGCTTGTTGAAGCATTTTGCAAAGGAACACCGTGTATTCGTTGGTTCAGTGATTGGACTCCTGTTTTGGGAGCCTGCCCCTCAAAAGGTCTAGGGGCCCTAGACGCTTTTGTTCAGCCTATAGCTGTTTGCGCACTTCTTGTCTTGTTGCAAAGATATAGATATTTCACAAAAAATCCTTTATGCAATCTGTGAGGGGAACCTCACATTCCACCTGCGGGTGATAGGCGGCCTTGCAGTGGTCCATAACATTGCCTGCAGGGTCCTGTTAAAGGACATATGTAGGGATTGTACAGGGGGGTTATGTAGGGCTTAGGGATATTATCGCCCAACAATGGAGAATCAAATGAAGAGAAAATCGAGCAGGACATGAAAGCTATTCTTGGCGAAGCCGCAAGCCCTTATAGAGACTGGGCTTACATAAAGATTCCATGAAAAACAGCTTTGGAGGCCCCGGCCACCAGACACATCCATGGTTCCTCCTGGCCTGCCCGGGGCTTAGTCAAGTGATAAAGCGCTTGAGTAATATTGTCCCTTTTAGGCCCGTAAAGGGGTTTTAGGGTGTAGGCATGTAAAGGGTACCTAGGATTTCTCGCAGAAGAAATATCCTATGGCACTTGTAGGTTATCACCAGGCTATATCCCATGACTTCCTTAAACATTGTTATTGTGGATAATACGCGTGTTGAGCATAATGTACCTGCCTGCGTGCTGAGTCCGCGGCTTATGGGTGTGGGAGATTCTAAATACATAGTCATTGAAAGATCTGACCTTTAAAGCATTCTTTTTAACACATTTCCTCGAGGTTTCAACTTGTTTCTGTCGCCCTCGCATTGATGAACATTCCCCTTTGACCATTCCCAAGATCCTGGGTTTGCTGCTTCAGACAAAGAATCCAGGAAACCTCCAGGTGGGCAGTTATCAGGGAGGGTACCCTTAACGGAGGCCTACATGACTACATATAGACCCCTTGTCGTTTATGAGCCTTATATGGGTCTAGTATGAGGTGGCTTGTATCGCTGTCGTTGCTTGATGCAGTCATGTGCGGCCAGCAGGGCTGGAAATGAGCATTTCTCAAAATCATCCCTCTGTCATCCCTACCCTAAACCCCAAACCCTAGACCCTGAACCCTAAACCCATAATCCTTAGATCGCACAGGGGTCCCTGAGGGCCGCCATTCTGAGAAACTCCCGAACCATGGACAGAACTTGAGAAGTCCTACGACCAGGTTTAGGGTTTAGGGTTGAGGCTTCACGAGGCAAGTCAAACATCTCAAAAGTTGAGCAGCCACTTATTAATATACTATACAGTAGTTTAATTTCCATTTTCTTTTCCATTATCTCTATATATACCCCAATATACTACTGCATTTAGTAGTTTCCATTTCCTTTCCATTATCCCTGTATATACTACTGTATACAGTAGTTTCCATTTTCTTTTCCATGATCCCTAAACCTCAAAATATGAGACTTAGAAGCAGCTGAAGTTCTGGCAAACGTGCAGCAAGAAGGCTTCAAAAACATATTCACAATGCTTCTATCCGAAAGGTTACATGCAAGCTTGGGAATCCCTTGTAACACATGGTCATTGTACGTACACGTGAAATGTTGCAGTAGCAACGTCACGCTGGCAGCTTTATTCAACACAAGTCAATGATGATAATGCAGCGCGGAGTACAGTTTCCCGACATCTTGTGTCGTTTTTGTTTAAGACAACTTGCTATGGAAGTCTGTCAAACCCTAACCCCGAAACCCCCTTGAATGTCTCAAGTATCTCGACAGTTCCAATGCAGCCCCGCAACCTGATCTAAACCTTACACCCTAAACCCTAAACCCGAACAACCCCAACTCCTGAGCCTTGGATTCTTGGATGCTGCGTTCCGTTAGCCTGCATACCCCCCTGCCGCTGAGTTCTAGGGCTTCCAATCTAATCTTTTGGGAGAGCTCTAGCTACCCATGAATGCCTTGCATTGTATCTGGGGATACTATGATATCCACTATAGAGTAAAAGGTTCGAAGGAAGAAAATTAACGTTAGGTGGTTCCAGCCCGCCCCCCGAAAGCACTACTCAATTGCAAAATGACGATTTTTTCGTTTTCCGGCGCTCAAAGAGACCTGGAGGTTCACAGCCGGCATTCGAAGGTAATGCTAAGAACCTTGGACCATACTGAATGCTAAGACAAACCCCGGAGAACCTCAAAACTCCAGCACCAGGCTGCTTTTTGTAGTATGCCAGACCTTAAATGCCCACGCCTCATTCTGAGGCAGGTACCTTGGATCCATGAAAACAAGAAGATCTTCTCCAATTTGCGACATTATCATCGTCATATGAAAGTTATCGGGTGCTTGTTTGGGGGTTGGGTTACCAACGCCCTGCATTGGCTGACATCAATCCCTTGGTAATCCTAATATAATCTTAATTTCCATTTCAAATTGCATCTTATTGAGCATCTTATTCTGCAGTATACCCTAACCCTAAACCCTAAACCCTAAACCCTAAACCCTAAACCCTAACAAGGAGGGGAATGGTACCGCCGGCTGCGGATCAGAAGGGTGGAGGCTGGAACCCTCCCAGCCAGGCGCACGTCATTTCTCCTTGTGGAATTGTCTTAAGGTGTTTATTGTGGTTGTCGGTGAGTGGTTCCTTATGTGATTCTATGGGTCAATTACCATTGCCATAGTCCTTGCTGCAGGGACTCCCGAAAAGAACCCCGAACTCCGGGCACATGGCAAAAAGCGTTAGAAGAGCAGCAGAGCAAAGAGTAGTTATAATCTTGGCATATAATGGAATATAGGGGTATAATATAGGGTTATGTAAGGATAATGGAAAAGAAAATGGAAACTGCTATTTATGGTTTTTAAGGGGTTTTAGGGAAGGGGTTGTAATCTTGGCAATGACAAATGTTGATGATGGTCTTTTTTGGATAATGGTTTCGTTTTTTCGGATCATGGCGGCTTCAGGGGGAAGGATTTGAGGTTTGGGCGGCTTTGTCATTTTAGCTTTACAAGCTTCCCCAGCAATTCTGACCATCATGTTCTGTTCTGTTCATATTGCTTACAACTGGTTATCTGCGCTAGGAACCCCTCCCTAAAACCCTTAAAAACCATGAATAGCAGTTTCCATTTTCTTTTCCATTACCCCTATATAGCCTTATATTAGATCCCTATATTTCATTATATTCCCGCCTTGCGAGCCAGACTTGCCTTCATGCCATTTTGTGCTCAGGTCTTGTGTTCGGGATTTTATACCATGAAGCTAGATGTCCATTATTTGTGTGGCCTTTTCACAACATTCTCCTAGGATTTCGTTTGCAAATTGTAGGGATCTTTCCTGGGAGCACCGGTACCAGCAGTCAATTTGTTCAAACTTGCAGTTCAGAATACAAAGATGGAAATGCCTTCTTGCAGCTCGGCACCTTGTCTCCATGATGCACCATGAGAGTTTTTCGAGACGAAGATTCTGAAAATCTTCTTCCATACTCCTCTTCTAATCTCTATATATCCCTGGGGCTCCCTATTTGGAGAAACTCCTATATGTCCACTTTGGGGACAGGTCTTTTGAACAATCCCCTTTCATTCCTAAACCGAGAACCTTAAACCTTGGACCCCAAACTTAAAACCCTACGTCCTACACCCTAAACCCTAAACCCATACATGTATTCGGCTGCCTGGCAGGGCAAAGGCTTTCCCTCGGCCTGGGACTCTTCAAGCATGCAGGTGCCAAGGGGTTATGGGGTAGTTTTACAGGTTTTCTTGGGGTTATATAATGTATAGGGATATGTCCCCCCGAATAATGGTGAAGTGAGTTTCAGGGCTCATCTTTTGGTGGAGCTATCACAGGATTATCTCCGCAACTTTGTTTTGTTGTGGAGTTTCCTGGTTAATGAAAGCCAGTATGCGTACCATAGCCACCCCAAAAAGGGACCTGTTGAACCAAAAAGGATAGTAGCAGGGAGAGTTCGTAAGAGGGGGTATCAGGGGCAATGCCTCCAGTAGTCATAACATCAGCGAAGATTGGAATGATAATGATGGTGCGTGGCTGAAATCAAAGTCAACGTTGCAAGGATGTAAGATATCTTTGTGAGGGCTGAAGAGGTTGCGTATGGAGAGTTTTCCGAAGACTTTCAGTATTTATTGCCCTTCAGTTACCTTGATTGTCTCAGGGTTTGTGGCGGCTTAGTCCGCCCTTTTGTGAGACTCACACTGGCAGCTCGTTATTGTGTTTGGATTGAAGGTGTGGAAGCTTAGCCTAAGAACGCATGCGTGGTGACTCAGGCCGCTTTCAATGGGGTAATATTGGGTTATATAGGGATAATGGAGAATACAATGGAAACTACTATAGGGTTTGGGGTTTAGGGATTCACCTGCTCATGTTGCGTTTGCAAGTCCTCATTGTGGATTGATACTTTTTGCCCCTAGCGTGTTGGCAGTGGCGGTGGTGGATGACTATAATAGAAGTATTTTTTTCTCAATCATTGCTGTTACTATAACTATTGACATTATTATTATCATCATTATTACTCAGTACGTACTATTATTATTGTTACTGCTATTACTATTACTATTACTAATTCTATTACTATTATTATTGTTATTACTACTACTATTACTATTACTACTACTACTACTACTACTATTACTATTACTACTACTATTACTATTACTATTATTATTGCTATTGCTATTGCTATTACTGTTACTACTAGTATTGTTATTACTGTTACTATTCCTTTTGCTACTATTATAGTGATTACTATTGTTGGTAGTGATGGACAGGGGGCTGTGGGGCTCTGTGTCCTGCATCCTGGCAGCTTGCAAATCCAAGAAGTGGCAGACATAGATTTCGGGTTTAGGGTTTAGGATTTAGGGTTTAGGATTTAGGGTTTCGGATTTAGGCTTTCAGATTTAGGGCTTCGAATTTGGGGTTTAGGGTGGGCACCCACCCAATGATAGTGACCACAAGGGATACTGGAGTTATAGTAAGGCCCTTATATGTCTTAATATACGACTATTATTGGGCGAGGGCCCAACCCAAGTTTCGGTTTTGTTTTTTCGAACTCAGCTGTATGCCTCATGTTGTTACACCTCTTGGTGTGCGTATGTGTATCTTCATATCCTCAGGCTTATACATACAGACATATTTACATATATCTGGGACATACCCCTAAACCCTAAACCCTAAGCCTTCAACTGGCCCCAAAGAAAAGCTGCTTTGTTTCCGACAGGGCAAAGGCCTTCCCTCTGCTTGGGACCCGTCGAGCATGCAGGTGCCCAGGGGATTTTATAGGGGATCATATGTGGGATTATATATAGGGTTTAGGGTTTAGATTCGGATTTCAGATGTTGTGCTTTGGGTTCTCGGGCTCATAGTTTCCGGCCTGGGGCTAAGCTTTGCGTGCTTCAGCATTGCCTTGCCGTCGAGATGTCTTTTTTCCTAGTGGTCCTAGGTTAAAAATTAGCAAGAGGGGATTTGGTTGTGCTTTGTGGTCCTTGAAGCGCTTGCAAGGTGTCGTTCTGCGTTCGCCTAGGAGTTATGCCAGGCAACAAAGCTTTGAGGAGGCTTTTTCTGGCCAGTTACCGGATGTCAAGAACATGCTTAACGCAAGCCATGCGATTGCTTTTCTTGATCCTCCAGCCTTTTTTATGCAGGAAAAGGGGCCAAAACTGGCTTCAGAATGGAAGTACGTACAGGTCTGCAATGTTGAAATCTTACTTTTGTGTGATTGAGTTAGTTGTGGCCACGGAGCTCTGTAGTGTTTTGAGCCATGTTAGGTTCAAAGGGCACAATTGTTGGCCGTGGCACACCCAGGTCGTCCTCACTTCTCCCTGTTTTGGATGGCGTTTCTTCACGCACGGAGAGCTTGTGACTGCCCCCATATTTACACGAATGCCGGTTTAGTCGTAGGTAATCGGACATGCTGCACGCTATCCGGCAGGTGGCATAGCCACGCAGCCTTCAGAATCGTATCCAATCCCGAATGCTGCAGGCCTAGCCCACTTCGTCTGCGAGCTCAGAGAAGCTTAGCCTTTCATGAGCCCTTGGGGGACCTACCCCAGCGCTTGAAATCTTGAGCACACTAGACCCTAGAACCCAAACCCTGAATCACACGTTCGGCTCCGCTGCTGCAGGGGAAGGGGTCCTATGGAGGTCTGAAAGGCTGGATGCCGCCAGGGACGCAGGCTCCCCGGATCTAGGGTTTAGAGTACAGGGTTTGGGGTGTCTGCTGTATTGAAACAGTATCAGAGGCAGTAGGACCTGTAACATTCTTGTCCTTTGCAGCAACAGTTGCGACGACAAATGCGCGCTTCGTACTCTAGTGGAATGACGAGACTTCAGTCGGTTGGACAAGTATGATCCAGCTCCTGTTCTAACCCTAAACCCTCAACCCTAAACCCTAAACATGATTCAGGATCCAGGCACCTTGGCTACTGCACCTTTCAGGTTCAGGGTGCTTGTGGCTTGCACAAAACCCTACATCCTAAATCGTAGTCCCTAAACTCTAATCCTTAAACCCTGAATCCCATTTCCTACACTCTAAACATGATTCCCTAAGTCCTATTCCGTAAACCCTTAACCTTAAACCTTAAATCTTAGTCTGTAAACACTTAAATATTATTCCCTAAACCCTATTCCCTACACCCCAAACCTTTAACCCTATGTCCTACTCCCTAAGCCCTCACATTTCTTCCTTATAACCTAAATCCGAAATCCTCTGGCAAGCACAAGTGGAAGCTGCTGTGCGCTTCAAGTCCCCCGAGCCCTGAACCCTAAACTGTGATATGCTTTTCATTTCGGAGATGTCAATGCTTCTGGGCTTTACGACTGGAGCTCACTGAGAAAATGTTCCGTGAAACAGGGTGTTTATGGTCCTCCCCTTGCTACAGCCGCTAGATTCTCCCTTAATTCACTTCAACTTGCCCAACTTAAGCCTAAATGGGATGCATTGTGTGTGTGTAGTAGGGGAATGAAGCGTAGCTGCGAAAAGCTTCAAAGTCTTACTGGATTCTGGGTCCGATGTTCCTAGTCTTTGTCGGATGTGGCTTTTATCATGTTAAAAGCCCAATGAGGAAAGTAAACCCTAAACCCTGAACTCTAAACCCTAAACCGATGGAGGACCCTGTGCGACTCTCAATATAATGTGGTAGTTTCCAATTTGTTTTCCATTATTCCCTATATAACCCCCAAATATACTATAGTAGCTTCCGTTTTCTTTTCCGTTATCCCCATATAACCTCAAAGCTCCAAAATCAAAGCCCTGAATCTCCCAGAGCCCTAAGCTTCCTCAACCCTAAAGCCACCCTTCCGGAGACTAACACGGGACTCCGAAAGAGAGCCCCGCAAAGGGAACTGTGTGTTCAAAGGCCACAAGGGGACAGAGAGGGTAGACCTTAACTGCTCTACACCTCCTAAACCCCAAACCCCAAAGGGAGCCTTAAGTCATCCTCACCTGCACTTGAAGTGTTTTGCCAGGCGCATTCTGGTGGCAAAGGTCCTTCGCAGGCGTGAACATTCGGCAACTGGGGTGGAGGATTTTTTTGGGGCTCAGGTTCTCAGGGCGTACTATTCTTATCCAATTTAGGCATGGTTGTTCTCTTGCATGTTGTTATCTGTGCTTGGGGTTACAAAATCAAGGGTCCTTCTCTTACAGTCAGGACTGTAGGGTTGTTTTGGCAAGAAATTTCTTTTTTCATTCAGCAAGGGCTATTCTTATTATGGCTACTGTGTGCTGTTGCTGGCGGGGAGGTGGCTTGACAAGTACAACGTCCAGCGTGTTTAGACGACACCATGGGCTCGCATCCAAAATATAGTAGCTTCCATTCTTTTCCATTACCCTATCATACCTACAAAGCCCGTATGTAATCCCGATATTACCCCAGTTGTGGCCCTACTCATGCGAATGCTGGAGTACGCTCTGCAGCTTGCTGCGTGACCTGATCTTGGTCATGCCTCGTGGTACTGTTTCTGCATGGCAGTTTGTGTTTGCTAGTAGCAAAGATTCTTAAAGGGCCCGTGGAAACATGTGCCTTCAAAGTGGAATGGGTACCCTAAACCGAGCTTTTGCTCACTTTTGCTTCTGTTGGTTCATGCCTCAAGTTCCACGGTCAAGAGGCCAGTTCTAGGGAGCCTGAAACGTAAGACTGGAGCCCAGAACCCTGAACCCCAAAAGGGTTGCAAAGGTAGGGCAGTGAAGCTTCATGTTCTGGGGTTCGTGTAGGTTTTGGTTCAACATCACTGCCAAAGTTTGGGATATTGCAAATCAGACCAGGCAAGCTTCAGGATCAGCGCGCTTTCAAGTTGACTACGTGTGCTAGCTACTTGGGACCAAGAAGGTTTCAGCATATCCCAAGCCCAGAACTCTTAGTATCAAGTATTCATTAGCATGTGGCTCATCCTTCTCGGATACAAAGGTCCGTCCAGCTTCTAGGAAGCATACTGTAATCAGCTTCAATTCACAAGTCGTGCTGCAAAGTGGTGACTGGCATTTTCATCCCCTCTGCTTCTGGACTACAGGTTCCGGCACGGCATTAGATTCTGATTGTTGTGCTTGTGTCATCTTTGCCGTTGTATCCTCCTTCTGTAAGCGCTCAGTAGTTCTTGACAGCCTTGTTGCGCCTTGTTCTCCACCACAAAGGGCGCCAGGACAAAACGGGAACAGCACTTTACACAGTTTTCTCATTTAAACCCAATATGGGACTGCACTTGCAGACTGTGGGGACACATGTTGACTATAGGAGGATTCCAGAGGCTCGCCGTAAGAACAATTTAGAGAGTGCACTGTGTATGCTTCCTGCTTGTTTACAGGGTCCTTGCACTTCCCCTGCTTAAGGCTCTGGTTCCAGAACCGCATGGTTTGGACACGGCTCGAAATCTAGAAAAGCTTGTGCTGTGACACCTTCAGCTCCAAATCTTTATCTCCGCAAGAACAGCCCCTGGAAGCCTTCAATCTTAAGAAAATTAGCAGCAACTAGCACCTGAACGCCTAAGTCCTGGGAGCAAAGCCGGAGTTCCTCACTAAGACACCCCGAACTAGTGGTGTTAGAGCCGCGGTTTTTCTTTGAATGCGGCTCAAGAACCTACTTAAGAGGAAGGCTGCAGGAGTATTGGGGATGACTAGTTGTTTAGGGTTTAGGGTCCTGATTCATGCCCACGTGACATGGAGTCCATGATATCCCTTGGCAAGCCCGACTACCTTGTTTGAGACACCCCCCCAGCCCGTGGAATATGCGATAACGACAACACATATCTTTTGGGCGGTGTAGGGGGTAACATAAGTATACGGTATCAGCAGGGGGAGGGGTTTCGAGTAATCATGATACTATGAAGCTGCAGAATCCTTATCAAGCTAAGAAGTCTCAATGCAGAAAAAAGGGTTGCTTCAACCCCGGACACTAACTCCAAACCTATGTGTCTTGAACTCGAACCTGTTACCCTAAGCCTGAATTGCCCCAATACATTAATCCATAAACCCCTAAGCCCTAAACACTAAATAGTAGTTTCCAATTTTTTTTCCACGATCCCCCCCAATATCACCCTAATATAACCCTAACATAATCCCAAACTAACTTCAATATAACCCCTATAGCAGTCCCCCCAATATAAGCCTCCCAAAATGACATCTCCACGTTCGCATCAGGGTTTGCAGCTCCGCACTCCCAGCTCGCGTTCAATGTCTGGGCGGATGGATATGCTGGAGCCCCTGAGAATGCAGGGTCTGCTGAACTTGTTCGCAGAGTTGTGTCCGGGTTATAGAGGGCATAGGCTAATCCACAACAGAGGTCTGGGATTCAGATTCTTTTCTGGAGTTTGGTGGTTGTCATGGCAGGGGTCGTGCTAAATAAGGGCAGTAGCCCAGTCTTGGTTTGGGTCGGCCCGGGTTGAGGGCCTTGTGGTGTAGGCGTGGTGTCAGCCAAACTGAAGCTTTGGGTGTTGGTCAAGGCTTCTTGGGCCATCTCAATGAAGAAAGGGAAACGCATGGTGGTGTAAGGGGGGGGGGGGTCGAGTTCCCAGGTTGCAGGATTTGTGGTGTCAGGTTTATAGAGAGATGAGATGCTGGGTGCAAAGGCACAATCGATTTGTCCCCACAAGGCGTGCAAGCAGCCATTGTGCCAGATACTTTTTCTAGACCACCTGGGCACTTGGGGTGTTGTTGTGAAACGTAGGGATTTTAAGTGAGCTTACAAGCTCTTACGAGAATGCCTTACAAGCGAAGGATATCAACAGGAAATGAGCCATCGTCTAAAATCCTAGTATTCCCATTAATAACCTCCCTGATATAGTCCTATCTATGACCCCCCTTTATTGAGTTTAGACTAGTGTACAAATGACTGCAGACGCTGGCCATGTTGACCCTAAACCCCTAAACCCCTAAACCCTAAACCCCTTAACCCCTAAACCGGAAAACCATCAACCCTAAACCCTAAACCCCAAAACCCTAAACCAAGTCTGGAGATTTGCTGTTGCGTCTGGTCACATGGGTTGTTGTCAAAATTATGGGCCCCTTTTGGTTATAGATTATTATATGGCACCTAATATTTACGCGTACCAAGATGGGACGCCAATTTTCAAAACTGCCCAGGTGTGTATCTTTCCATCTTGTCTAACAAGTTTGCATGTAGTCAAAACTCAGGCGGCAGAGAAGCATTATTTCTGCCTTGTACCCACATGGTAGCTCCCTGACTGGCAATCTCCTTCATGTTGGCTTCTTGCTTTTGAGCTTCTGATCTCGGTGCTGGTTCGGGCTTCCACACTCTAAGATAACATGGACGCCGAATAAACCCCTTCTGAAATCGGGGCAGGGCAGCTCTGCGTAAGGTGCTAGTCCTATCTTCCATGCGCTTGTTATAGTTGGGGGTTATCAGATCATGGAGGATTAGGAGAGTCTGTGGGAGCAGTAAGAGCTACGTTCTGCCAAAGGTGTTGTAACGTCGTGGGTAGTTCAGGGCTAAGGCCCTGATGGCTGGCAATCCAGAAATTTGCCTGCCTGTAGCATTGTCTTGAGCAAGCATTAACCGATGCCAGCCTTTTAGGCTTCTGCTGTAATATCTACCGCTGTAGATGAGTATCATTGCCCGAAGACGGCTAGTATCATCATCCCATGTTCATGCTGCGTCCAGTCTACAACCTACGCAGCAGAGGGCAGAGACATGTTTTTGTACGTATGCCAGCCCCACGTTGTGTGTCATCTCAGTCATCCTCTCAGTCGGGGTGCTTGCCGCAGCCATTACGGCTGTGTCCAATACCATGGCAGTCCCACGCAGTGGCAGCTGCCTGAAGTACGTCCGGAACGCTAAGGTAGCAAAATCTTGTTTGCTGATGTAGTATGAGTATTTCATTTGCAAACTTATGGCAGGTTCAAGGAGGCTTAGACCGCGACAGCATGAACTTGTTGGAGGGATTCTCAAACATTTTAATGTAGTGATAGGACTTTTTCTTCTTATCCTCATCACAAGGGGACACGAAAGACCACGCAGTGGGCCGAGAGGGACCAAACCATGCTTGCCACTCCTCTGCCCTCGCCGGGCTCGACTCCGGTTGGGCCTGGGGGAGGCTACAGGGAGAAGGACGAGGTGGGAGTAGGGGATCTTAAGGAAGGTAGCAGTAGTCATAGTAATAGTCATAGTAGTAGGAATGTACTTAAGGATGAGGTGGGAGTCGGGGGATCCGAATAATCATCATCCTGGTTACTGTGTCTGTCATAGTCTTCGTCGTCGTCCTCGTAATTTCTATCAGAACAGTACTTTAACCGTCATGATGTTTTAGGCGGCGTGATTTCATGCGTGGGCTGGAGTTGATATTCTGGGCTTTGGGGGCTGATGGTTCTGGAGGTGAAGCTGCAGGTAGGGGTCAAGATGTCTCTGGGCTTGCCCAGGAGAAAGGGGAATCTTCAGCAGAAAACCCTCAGAGTGGAGCATACCGTTTGGGGCCGCAGGCTGCGGCTGGCGGATTTCTACTGTAAGCCAGAGGATCCAATACAGACCATATTTCAACAACAACCCACATGGTTCGTCCTCCACTGGCCAATACCCAGAACTCAAGGCCTTTTGCGCCTTCAATCCGAGCCCTCAATCGGTATTTCCAGAGTCCAGGCCTTTGTGGAAGATCACCATCAGTCACACACCCAACAGCTGATGTTGGAGGTATGAACCCCTGGCATGGACACAGAGCCATTTTTGGCGGATTGTAGGAAAACTGAAGCGCATGTGCGAACGATAGGGCATCGATATCGCAAGGCAAAGGCACTATGCTCATGATGTGGGCAAAGTGGATACAGCTAAGAAACATAGGCTCTTCAACATCCCGGTTGTTCACTCAAAGACAAAGCCTGTGACCAGGTGCTCTTGGGAAGGCTCCTGCCCATGCAGAAGGACGGGGACTTTCCTATGCAGGCTCAGGGTTTAGGGTTCAGGCCCCGGGTTTAGGGTTTAGCTAGGGATTAGGTTTACAGGTTCTTGTATGAGGCATTCTGTGATGAGAGTTTCCAGTTTTTTAGGTGGGTCTTCTTTCTTTTGGATCAATTTTTCATTCTTCAAGTGGGGGTTTGCAGGCAAGTAAGACAGCTTACTGCAATCCTTTTGAAGCCCATTTCAATTCATATTGATTTCCATCTCACATCTGCCGCAACCATCAAGGAATGCAGGGCGGCCCTTTGGCATTAGCACCCTGCAGGATAACTGACAGAATGCGCTGATGGGGAGGATCCAAAAGAAAGTATTAACAGGAAAGGGTCTGCTTCTTGAGGCATTCCTCCTGGATCATGATGAGGTTGATGCTGAAGAGTTTGGTTTTCAGGCCCAAGGACGCGGAGTTTTGAAGATGAGGGTGTTCCGAGCGGATGCATTTAGGGATTATATTACGGTTTGTGCGTGTTCCTGCACAAGTTTATGTTCGACAACGGTTGAAGAGACGGGACTCCGGAAGAGAAATTCGCACCGCAAACACCTTGCGGGAGTTGCACTACTGCTGTACGGCTGAGCACAAAAAACTGCATGAGCTTTAACAACATCTGCCATTTTCAAATCTTGCAAGCACGACACAACATTGAAATACATGAGCAGTTTATGGTTGGAGACGCCGCAAGAGAGTCTTTGTCCAAGCAATATAAGATGGAGAGGACATGGTGCGGTCGCAAGTCCTCGTCGACCTCGCGGCAGCTCTGCAAAAACTTGTAGATTTCTTGCTGGTTGCTGTTAAGGAACTCAGTTCAAGCTACCATAATGGGTATACATAGTAAGTAATGGGGTTTCCCCAATATAGTAACTTAAATGAACTTCAGCAGCAACCCAGCTTGGAGTCCCCGAAGGGGTGATTGGGGGTTGAAGGCATGGAGTCTCAAGGTTGAAGGTCCCAACTATAGGGTCTTCTCTGTTTGAGGGCCCTTGTGGAACCACATTGTTCGGTATCGATGTTTTTGGGCTGCAGATTTCATGGAGCCGTCTAAAGGTTTTCTGAGGTCATTTCCTGGGGGGCTAAATCTCTGGGCTCTGGGGCTGTGTCTGGGTGTCGTCGGACTTAGGAAGTCTAGACATGTGTAAGGCTTGCGTTTGAGAACCTAAACTTCTTATAAACTTTTACTATCATACTCATGTTCGTGGTTTGTGTTCTCTTTCTACGTTTTTTTTTTTCTGACGAGTTTTAGTACGGCAGTTTTAAACCGAGCCT
>CAJNIZ010005049.1:0-20213 GCA_905231905.1 Symbiodinium pilosum | reverse complement strand
ACCTGCTGTGGCTGAAAGAATTTGTTGGACAACATGCACATGACTCCAGCAAACTTATGTGAGGGGTCCCCACTGTTGATACAGGTCCACCCACCCGAGCACCATTCACTTTGATGCTGCCAGTGCGTTTCTTGAAGGAGCACTGCACCGATGTGTTTTTGTTGTGGGAGCGCAAGCCACGCAAGTAGTTCATCAAAAAGTCCCGTACTCAGGCCACCAACGTTCCAGCACAACACATACAATCTTCGACCCCTATGCTCGCTCTTCCGGCGTTGGCTCATAAATTGGCTTCGGTCCGCTTGGATCTCGCTCGAACTCTTTCTGGATTGACTTCGAAATGCCAACCATCGTTTTGAGCTTGTTTTCAGCTCTCTCGCGCACGGATCACGCTGCCCTTATGGCGTTGAGGTGAAACAGGAGGGCCTTTCTGTACACTATACATGAACCTTCTGTTACCTAAGGCTGGGGCACTAGTCCATGCCCAAAATGGGCTCAGTGCTTGGAATCTTTGCGCACTGGTTCCAAATATCTCATTTTCCCGGAAGCGTGCGAACACGCCTACCTAGGGTGAATGAGACACTTGGATAGGCTCTTGCCCTCAACCCGCGGGGAGGTGGCCTTAGTGGCAGAGGGACTTGCTGTCCGCTGACTCCTCTAATCCCACATTTCTGAGTGGTCCGCCACTTGCATCGATCATGAGGAGATTAGACCTTGGGACTGGGAGAGCTTTGCTCAATTCCGTAGGCTGGGCTCCAGGCATTGACTCCACACCTGAGTTGTTGGCAGGAAACATCTAGGGTGAAACAATGGGCCTCAAACGCCCCGTCGCCCGGCCGTCGCTGTTGACCTCCACCGGGTGGCCAGTACCACTCACTTGTATCCTCACCCAGAGGGAGGTGTCCTGAGGCTGCAACCTTTTGGCACCTCAGTGATACACAGATAACATGGGCTGGTGCATTGGCAAGGCAGGCGCTCAGTTGTTTGCACTGGGCGGGCAATTTGCCACTGCTGGCCGGTTCAGCCACCTGCCTTGGGTGGTGTCGCGGCTTGTTTGGCCGCTGCTTCGGCTTTACTCATGGCTCTCCCGCCACTTCCTCTTGAAATGTTTCGGAGCCATGGCTACTGTCAGGTCTGGGCCAAAACAGCTACGGCACAGTAGGCACGCTGGGCAAGTTCTGCTGTGAAGTCCGACGACCTGAGAACACCGTCATCAAAGAGCAAGCGGGCCTGAGTATCATAAAACTGGTAGTGGCCAGAGACGGACGTGTTGCCTGAATGAAGCAAATACCCCCATCTCTCATACAACTGCCATGAAATTTCCACACAGGCAGGAGGACGTTATCTTCATCCTCCAGGGCAAAGTCTAGCTTGGCCCCATTGGACAAGAACCTGGACAATTGAAGGACCACAATCCTGGGAGATGCTGCAGGACATGGTTGCAGGTACTGCTCATGCCAGATCTCCACAACTGACTGCAAGCTTACGCGGTCCCTAGCTGAGAGGTCGGCCTGCAAGGTCAACGGCCAAGTGGTTCCTCTCTCCCTGACGCCAGGTTCAACGTGGGCTGCTCCCCTAAGCCTCCACTGACCCAGGATCTCTGTTCGAACGACCTGTGCCGTGTGCTGGGGGAACTCTGCAACATCATGCTGCCTGAAGGGTTCTCTCCAACCGGCAAAAAGTCCTGAAGGTAACATGCTGCCACAGATGTGGTTGCGGCTTGGACACAAGCTGCAGGAGGCAAGTGAGGGTCGGTGGCTTGAGAACTTCACCCAGCTTGGCTTGGAGGGTGAGAATCATGTGCAACCATGCATGAGCATAACAGAAGTTGGCGGAGTTAACAAGTTTGACTCTGCGAACTTGCTCAAGCAGAGCAGGGTCGTGCACCTGTCTGGCAGGGGTGCCCCCGGCTTGCGGCAAGGCATCCACTCCATTACAGGGTGGTGGCGTCAGCATGGGCGCAGTCCCGATTGTGTTCCTCCACACCCTGACGGGGTGGTGTCTGTGCCTTGCTAACCAGGGCACCCGACGATGGGATTGGCTGCTCAAGTTGCGCCGACTGGGCCTGTTCTGCCTCCCCCTCACGGGTCCGCGAGTGTTCCCATGCAGGATGTGAGAGCGGTCTACCCGCCTCAGCGTTTTTCACTTCGCATGTAATGAATTTCCCGCGTGGCTGGCGGGAGTGGTCTTCTTGGGCTGGACCTTCGGCATGGGCTGCTCTCTTGCCCCGGCCAGCTTCGGGACCTGCGACGCTTGTGTGCCGAAGTGATTATGCAAACTGGGTCTGGCCTTTTGTGCAACAAGGCCCTTTCCAAAGCTCGTTTTGGACGTGGCTGCAATTGTGGTACTCAAGCCGGTGTGAACACCCGCTGTGTGTTTTCTAATCATAGGCCCGACCACCGTCCGTAAGACTTAGCACACTCTGCCTTCATGTGCTTGGGGCAGATTTTTGGCCTGACCTGTAGTTGCTTTTGGCAGTGTTTGCATTGCCAGCTCTGTCCAATGTAGGCCAGCCTGTGCGACTCATGCTGTCCGAGCTGAGGGGGAGGTTGGTTGGTGCCAACACACGGGTGAGACAGCACACGCATGAATATCTCAGGGGGGTCTGTTTGCGCGATGTACAACTCACACTTGGAACACTTAGCTGTCATGTTGCTCGTGCTTTGGCTGCCCAACTTCCACTGGTGCCCTTGCTGGCTGTCATTTTGAAGTAGGTGCTCGACCTCCTTCCTCTTATTGAACTTCAGTTGTGGCTGCGGTACATACTTGGGGAAATCCGACTTGCCAGAATTACACAAAAAAAAATCCGCTCATTCTGCTAAGAATTCTGCGAGAGTGCTGGCCAAACGGTCAACCGACAACATGGCCTGATATGAGGCTTGGCAGAAGGCCTCCTTGGCCCGTATACCAGCAAGCTCATCTGCCATGGCATTGACATGCCATCTCCACCTCCAGTCTTCCCCAAAACGGTCAACAAAGGCCTGCTCCGTCATGTGCACCTTTATCCACACAGCGTTGACTAGATGCTTCTTTTGCCACACCTCAGACCACTGATGGGAGGTACTCTTACAAACATAAGGGCATTTATGCTGTTTAAGAGCAACTCTGGAGTCCGTTGTGACGTCTTGCTTGGGGTCTTCCTCGGACAGAGCTTCAAGCACCGCCACGATGGCACGAACTTCACCATCAGTGACTGTACTCGGCCTGGGCAAAGTGCCTGAGATCGTACCAACAACTTCCACCGCACCATCAGTGATCTTGGCTGCTACAGCAGCCCAGCCGATCGTTCTGCTTCTGGCATCAGACCCTTTAGGACCTCCGCTCGCATCAGAGACAACTCTGCCTGCCGGCGGCCATTGGTAATCACCTGACCTGAAGGAGGGGGAAGCTGAGTGTACTCAATCGGGGGGAGGCCCCGAAGCCAAAGCACGTCTGCAGGATACCTTGCAGCCATCACTTGCAGATGACTGGGGAATTTGCTGCGAGTTCCCTGCCAACGAGGGCATTCCCAAAGAATGTGGCGCAGACTGTCCACACACCTGGCATTCGGCCGGACCTCCATTTTGGCGGGTGCCAAATGGCTTGCTTGAACCGCACCGTTTTTTGACGGCCCGTCTGGCTATGGTCCAATCTACCAACCCCGGGGAAGCAGAACGCAATCCTTCGTCATAACGATTCTGTTGAACGGACCGATTGAGCAAATCCCCGAATTTCCTGATAAGCCAGGCGTCATTCGGATCAACATGGAGGACACCATGGAAGCCTGCAACCTCCACCTCCACGTTGACCGTGGCGTGTGGGCGGCGAGGTCCATCCCAGTCCAGAGTCACGGAAGACAAAGGAAACACAGACTGTGCAACGAGGGCGTAATCCAACTCATTGGGGCGGCCCTCCAGCAGGGCAGGCTGCCCAGAGCACAGCCATGCACCTTTAACCTGTTCGTGAATAAGAGTACTCTGCATAATCTGGCTGTCGACGTTCCAATCCCCTGCCACCATCCAGAGGCCTTTCCAGGTCTGGAAGTAGGTCCGACAAGATGCTGGAGTTGACAAGGCTTTGAAACCCCTCACCACACTTGAGGTAAATAGAAACAAGGAGGAATTCATGATTCTTGATGCGAAAGGCGACGGCTACGAAACCACATCCTTGCTCGGAGTGGTAATGCACAAGACGTCCTCCAATGCTCTTCTTGAGGAGGATAGCGACCCCTCCACTTGCGCGTTAGCCTTACTAACTAGCCCACCACCAACCCCAGGTTCTCCTCCCAAGGTTTCCCGGTGGAAACTTGTTTTGCTAGAGTAGGCTAGCTAGGAAAGAACTTCAAGCAAAGTTCACTCGCGTTGGCACTTTAGCTTGCTACCACAACGGCAAAGCCCTAGCTAAAGACGCTCCGTTCTTTTTAGCTTGGTGGCGAAAGTCCGCTCACTGTAACTACGGAGTGAAGCCTCTAGCGACCCGCTAGCCATCTCCTTGTAGCCCGAGAGAAGTCTCTAGCTTCAGCTAGCCATCTCCACGCGTAGCCACAGAGGGCTACCAGGGCTTAGCTTACGGAGCTTTTCGGACTTTCTGACCTTCAAAGGTCCTCGCTTGAAACGTAGCAGCTCCCGGTAAAAACCGTTGGCGTGCTCTAGAAGTTTATCTAGCACTCGCCACTGGATATCTTTCCCTTTCAGGGGACTCCGAAAGTCGGGACTAAATTCCTTAAAGTTCTCATTCGTGAGGTCATCTGCTAGCTGATTAGCATCCCTCCTGATCCACGTCAGGCCTAGCTCGCAGGACTTGAAGGCCAGCTCTTCGGCTAGCTCCAGAAGAATTAGCGTTGACGGAAATTTAGTGGTCATCGCTTTCTTAACAAGGGCCTCTTGTGTGTCAAGCTGCACGCTCCCGAAAGATCCGTACAGCGTCCAAGTCTCGAGGTGAGAACATAAGTGCTGTGACTTATGACAAACCAAAGCACTACACACGTGTGAGTATACACAGGACACGCATATAGTGATCAAACCTATACAAGCAAGGGAGTTACAGAAACTGTACGCTTGAACGTCCCTCACCCAACCAAAGAAGAGAAGACAACTAGACGGTCAACTCAAGCAAGCCAAAAACTTTACAGCAAACATGCAGCGGTTGGATTTCCAGGTAGCTGAAGAGTCCGACTGGAAGTTTACCAACTCGAGTGAAAAGCAAATTAAGCCTACGGGCAGCCACGACTGTACAAGCCTTCAGAAGCACTCGAGGCAGGAACTCAAAACACCACAGCTGCAGCCAACAGCAGCGGTTGCCGTAGCCAACGTAGTCAAGCCCCAGGCGCCACAGCAGCAGCCAACAGCAGCGGTTGCCGTAGACAACGAAGTCGAGCCCCAGGAGGTGGCGGCAGCACAAAGGAAAGAACTCCTTTGCACTGAGAACGCGAACTGCGAGGGGACTGGCACTCAACCAATCAAGGATGAGCGCTAAGCACGCACTTGAAAGCATCTACCAGAGAGGTAGGCTGCCAGCAACAGAAGCGGTAAGCAGAAGTTCGGGAAACTTGCCAAATTGAACCAGCGCAGAGTGCACTGCACAGCAGATGGCCAGGCGGCCTCACACGGGTCCTACAAAGGGACCAGCCGATGCCAAAACCCTAAGGGGAAGGCAGGCAACCTTAGGGTTAGGGACTGAGGCAAAGGCACCAAGGGGGAAGGGACAGCAGGTGACTGCATTGCAAGGAGAGTAGCGGATGCCAGATGGCCTCACACGGGTCCAACAGAAAAAGCGCCAATGCCTAAACCCTAAGAAGAAGGAAGGCATGCAACCTTAGGGTTAGGGACTAAGGCAAAGGCACCAAAATGAAGGAATGACAGGTAGCGATACGGCAAAAAGACAGCAGGTGCCAGTACGACGTGCTGGGGAAGGATTGGGAATCAAAGAGAACTTATAAGGTTAAGGCACAGGCACACGGAACAAAGGACAACAGGAAACCTCCTGGAGGTGGAGAGGCTTCAAGTCCCAGGTCAAGCTCAGGGAGTTTAGGGGACACTGTTCGAAAGAGGAAGCTCCCCTTTTCTCAGGCCAAGAGTCCGCAAGTGGGCGTGGAGTCTCTCTGAAGCGGCAGCGGTTATGCGGATGGCCTCCCTTTCCCAGACCTGGGCATTTTTGGCCTGTTGATGCCATGTGAATCTGTAGGATCCTTGCAATCTGCGCTCCATGGCCGCTTTAGCTGCCTTGTCAGCGTGATGGTTGAGTTCCCGCAAATAATCAGCATCATGTCCTTCAGGTGGTTTCCAAGTCAAGTGACGCCCATGAGCAGGAACCCAAAGGCTTTTGACTCTAAAGCCGTGTGCCTCAGCAATGCACAGGTCAGCCCACACTGAATGCGCGAGCCCCGGAAGCGCATCGGACCTTCCACAAAAAGCACTATGCATTGCAGCCTTGCAATCAGACAGGATGCACACTGAGCCTCGCACCTGGGAAAGGCCCAAGGATGCGAGGGCTTTGAAAACAAGAACAATTGCAAGCAGCTCTTGTCGAAAAGGGTCCTGATCTTCAGATCCATCACCAGAGCTGTGGACATGTTCTGGTGAATGGACAACTACACCGAACCCACCGATGTCTTCCTTGGACGAGCCGAGCCATCGGTGGCTATCATAACTTCAGGATGATGCTCCAGCGCTTGCTGCAAGCTGGCAGCAACTTCTTCAACCAACTCATCCTGTGCAATTCCTGGAGTTGCTGGGGGGAATTCAGGAACGGCTGCAACTTGCAGTCTTTCCTCTGCGCGGTTGGAAGGCAGGCGGATATTGCCACAGATGTCAGACATCGAAGGGCATACCCAAGTAAGGTGCGCCTGCGATGGGTATGACTTACCGCAAAGACACTTCCAGCGTTCATGCTGCACGTCAAACTTGCCTCCAGCATTAAGAAACCATGTCGAAGCTCCTGTGCCAACAGCCGCTTGGCGTTGTGGCCTGCCATTGGTCTCTTGGAAAGCACTGCAGTGTCCTTTAAAAAGAAAGCGATCAGCAGGGCTAGGCGGCGGCAAATCAAGGCCCAGTGCCAGATCCTGCCCCTCTCTATGATACCGCTTTTGAACGCGGCCACACTTCCCCACATACACTTTTCTGTAGTACTGAAGTAGCCAGTCAGCCAAGTACCTAAAAGTGCTCGAAACCAGCTCGAAGGCTGCGCTGCCTGCCTTCGTCGTCAAGTCTCACAAAGGTTGCACCGTCAGGGTTGAGGTTCCACCCCAGTTTGTGCAACAGCGGCCCAAGCCAAGGAAGCATCTTGCTTGCACTAGGGAAAGCCTGGGCAATCGGGCTCAACTCAAGCCATTGTGGAGTTTTCGCATGGGATCTCCACGCGATACGCAAAAGGGCCAGATCTCCTGCAAAATTAGGCTCGCATCTCCATCCAATTCGCTCAAAAGCTAAAATCGTAGCGGGTTGTTGCCCCCAAAAATCAGTAAAGGCTTGCAAAATTTCGTGCTTCAGCATAGTCATCTCGCCACTCGTGGGGAGCGCCCATCTGGCAGCCCAGGTGAAGCTGGGGATGACCAGGCTGAGAATCATCTTGCGCCGAGTTTCGATTTTGGGTGCGGCCCACTTCAACAAGCGCAGACGATAAGCCGCCCTCAAGGCATGAAATTTAAGAAGAGACATGGTGCCCTCCAGTGTGCAGCAAACGCCCAGAAATTCAAACTCAGTTGCAGTGGCATATCCCAGAGTTTGGGCCAACCTCGTAACATCAGGTGTAGTCTGGAGTGCTACAATCCGACATTTGTCGATCGCAACTTGGAAGCCCATGGCTTGGTCAAACTGAACAGACCTGTCAATAGCAGATTGCAATTGATCAAAAGGAGTGGAGGGCGGCAGCCAGATCGTGCGATCGTCCAAGTACCCTAGCCCACCAACCCCCTGTTTCAAGGCATGGCAGCACCAGATGTGTGTGATGGCTGCAGCGATGCAAGGGCTAAAAGGACAGCCCTGGGCAATGCCACGGGTCGGCTCGAACCAAGATTCATCATGTGCCCTTTTGAGTACAAAAATTCGGCAGCATCGTTCATAAAACACACCGAGAAGTTTGATGAAAGGGGCCGGTGCACGAAGACGTGTAAGGATGGTGATGGCATCAGGCACGCGGATGGCATCAAAGAAGCCTCGAATATCCTGCTGCACCACAACACCAGCACGGTTGGCAAGTGCACAACTGAGTTGCATAAGCGCGCCTTCGACACTAGTGCCCGGGAGTCCTCCCGCATCCCCTGGAGTCATCCAAGTAAGGCACCAGCTGCGGAGTCTTTTTGTCAGGCATTTAGCACCTGCTCTCCAAGCGAGCTGCGTTAAAGTTATTGGGCGCGCGCCGCCCTTCTTCTTGAATAGCAAAACAACTTTAGCGTCGCGCCAGCTTTGCGGCAGGGCACCGTGCTCAATGCAGTGGTTCCACAAAGAAGCGAATAGATGCCACCACTGCGGCGGCAAACGCAAAAGGTGGCTGGCCTTCCAGTCGTCAGGCCCGCCTGAGCGATCCTTCATGGAGCTCATCGCAGCACGGAGTTCACCAGCTTCGAGCTTAAGATCACAAGTGGAGGGCGAGGGACGCGGAACATGATCCAAGACAGATGCCAGAAGTGCATTGTTGCAAGCATGCTCTGCACTAGTCCACTTTGCTCTCCATGCTTCCGACTCCGCAGCAATGGCATGTGCAGGGTGCAATCCACCCATAACAGCGTCGGTCTGTGGATAAGCTTCCTCCCATTCCAGCTGCGACTCGGCCCTGTTTTTGACGAAAGATCGGAGCGTGGCCTCGTCATTTTTAAGCCGGCGACTCCATTCCTCTTTGAGGGCATTTTGCTCCTGCCGCTCAAAAAGCTTAAGCTGGGAATTGACTGGCTCGAGCAGGGAGAGCTCTTCACCTCTATCAATAAAAGGCAAGGCGGCACCCAAGACCCGCAGTTTGGGGAGAGACCTAAGCACACTTTGTGAAAGTGGGAAGTCCCCAGGCCGGTGACTAAGGACCTGCAATTTGTTCAGAAGGCTCCTTAGCAGTCTAACAACTTCAGAGCCGCTGTTGGAAAAGTCAAAGTGTAATGGCTTGGATCAGTACTGGGCTGGGAGGCTTCAGGGTGATACTCTTTCAAGGTGAAACCCTGAAGGCACAACAGCTTCTGCCTCACCAGCCGCTCAATCCCACGATGGCTGGCCCCAGACAGCCATGTTGCATTCTTCTTGCGGATGTCTGTGTCCTGATCGCCTCGGGCCCAGCAGCAGGTTGCCACCATCTCCTGTGGCTCTTTTGGCCTTGCACGGGCTGCACCTTGGACAGTGGACGAAATGATGGAGTCATCATAGGGCAGCAAGTCCACCAACATGGCTCCATGCTGCTGGCTGAGGTTCATTCCCTTCCACAGTGACTCTTTCAGCTTATCTACGAGATCGACACCACTGATGTGTTGCTTGTGTAACTGGGCCTTTGACAAATTTTCTACATTGATGGCAGTCTGGCCTTGCACTGGCACCACATACTCATTGTTGGGCTTCATTTTGATATCAACCACTGCCCTCCGTCCGGTGCCACAGCTGGCTGGCTGTGAACAAACTGACAAGCTCACCAGTCTCAGCGTTGGCCTGGTCACTGATGCACAAGAGCAGCGGGTGGACGCAAGACCTAGTGCGGGAGTTGATGCTGGCATGTTTGAACACGAACTGTCCACGGCGCACTCTGAGACTGTACTCTGGCTGTCTGACGAAAGTTTCTGTCTCATCTTGTATGTTGAGAAGCTCTGTCTCCTCATATGTCCGTCCATAGCCAGCCACATTCGGGCTGATGATGACGCCGCATGTTCTTTCTGGGCAGTGGGCGCAGGCGTCAGCAACTATCCGAGTTACTTCCCTCAGTGCTCGTGTGGCCATGTTGCCAAGGGAGGTCAGGTTCGCAGGGAATCGGGAATCAGCTTGGCGCTCTCTGGCTTCTGCCAACTGCCTGTCTTGGGCGCGGAGAAACTCCACTTTGCCAACTCTCTGGGTAGAGGTGTAGTCGGACAGAGCAGCACAGTACTTGACCCACATATTTGAATCCTTCTCCAGCCTCGCATTGAAGAGTCGCAAGGCTGCCTCATGCACCGGAAAGGAATGTACACTCACCCCCAAAAAGAAAAGTAAAAGCAACTGAGGGGAAGATTGATTGAAACCATACACTCTAGATCATAATCACAAGGTGCATCCCCAACACTGAGCCTGTAGTAAGCAAGGAAATGATTAATTGTCCCACTTCTGCCGATTTAGCATGTCCCCTGACCCTGTAAGTTAGATGTCCCATACTACCAGCCCTGACTCTCACAAGCTAGACACTCCAGTAAAAAACCTCACCCTAAACTTGAAACTGTCAACTCGTTTGCCTTCTCCTGCTCCAGCTCTGCTGCTTCCTGCGCTGCTTCCAGCTCCATAGTCTCCTTAACAATGGGAGCCTCTCTCCCAAGGAATGTGTAGATGAAGCGGAAGTCTGCCAGCTTAAGACTTGGGTTCATGGCCTTGCAACGATCTGTGAGTTCACGGTCGAGACCCCCTCGAAGGAAATTCTTCTCCAGCTGCTCGAAGTCAGGGGTAGACATCTCCTTTTGCATGTCGGGCCGGAAGTGGACCCAAAGACAGGCCTGGTAATATGCCATGACTGGATCACTGCATCGAAATCGAGCCGCCTGGAAACGCAAGTTTGGCTTCTTTTTCGCACGCAGTGCATCCTTCAAGTTCTTCACAAACACCCCAATGAGCAGCATGAGGTATAACTCATTCTTCTCCGGGCTGGGCTTCAAGATGTCCTTCCACACACCTGCCGCTTCTGGCGGGATGATGTCTGAGCCGAAGACACTATTCCGGTTAAACAATTTCAAGGGAACAGCACCTGCCCCTTGCCAGGCCTTTGGAAAGGTTTAGGGGCGCTGGGCTGCCACTGGGCGCTGCGAGGAATCGCATTGTCCGTAACGGTTTCACACAAAGCACTCTCGGCATGGTTGCAAAGGAACGTCCAGGCCGCATCTACATCCAAATGGCTGAGTGCATCATGGAAAGGTTGCTCATGCCATGTTGCGAAGTACAGATCCAAGCTCTCTGCAGACACTTCGCCAACCGGCAATCGACGAGGGCCTGCCCTACACCTTGGAGCTTGCAAGTCGCATTGGTATTGCACCACAAGATGGTCACTGACATGGCAGGAGTAGTGTCTGACAGAGGTAGCCGGAAGCTGCCAGTGACACACCCCATAATCAATGCGGCGCCTGCGTCCTGGACCTGTGCAAGGAAGCACGCACCCATCAGCACAGTCATCAGCTGCACGGGCAACGCCATTCACAATCAACTGACCAATGCTGTTCTGTGTCTGCTCACAATTCCAGTCTCCTACGGCAAAGTACCTAAGGCGGGTGCCGAATGAGGATTGAAGAATGTCCTCCGCCTGGAGACTAGACGCAACTTCATCGCCTGACTGGCAGTAGGTGGAGACAATGAGGATTGTCTCATTTTCACCGTCCGGCCCCTGGACATCAAACAATCCGGCAGCACACCTGGTACGACCTTCACCCTTGCAAAGGCTGACAGGACGGAAAGGGACAGCACTGACTAACGCAACTCGGCTACCCCTGGGCTCGGCCTCACTCAGGCAAACGTGCCATCCCAACTGCTTCCACTGCTTGAGGTAGCCTGGCCCGGCGGAGGGCAAGACATCAACCTCAGACAATGCCATCACATCGACATTTTGAGCTGCGGCCAGCTCCGAAATTGCACCAACGCAGGAGGTGCCTTTCTTGTTCACATTAATTGCAGCAATGGAGATCACACCTCCTGTCCAGAGACCCGGAGAGCTTGCTCAGCGACGCTGATTAAGGCATTGTTCAGGCGCTCACGAACAAGGCCGACAGGGTAAGCCTGAAGAAGCTCACGGACTTTCCGAAGTTTGCGTAGCCTGGCCGGCTCCCTGATGTCAACGGTTGCAGAGGGGCACTGCCCACTATTTTGCCGATGTTTTCTGGCCTCTCCTACAGAGCGCAGGGGGAGCTTGCAACGATTGGCTCCTAGGCGTGGCCATGGAAACGCGGTGAAATCTTGTGCACGCATCTCATCGATGAGGCGCAGGCTGGCAGTTTGGCGTGCATTGTGCTTAGTAACAAGAATGCGCTCAGCTCGATCGGCATCCTCATACTTTTTGCGCCTCCAGCACTTCCAGGTGACTTGCGCATGCTTTTCAACCTTATGGGCTTTCTTAAAACGAGCTATGAGAGCAACCCCAAAACGGCCACCCTCCTGCTTGCTGATTCCACAATCACAAAAAGGACACTTCCAAAGTGCGGGCTCATCTTTGTTGAGTGGGCGAATGCAGCTCAAGCGGCGGGTGTCTCCCCCCGGCTTCTGACCTGGGTGCGCTTGCTTGAAGTGCGCAGACAAGACCGCAGAAACACACTTGTTGGAGTTGCACTTGCGCCGAAAGGGACACAAGCGGCACTGGGCTACATTGGAGTGCAGGTGACCGACACGATCATAGCACGCCTGTTGCAACTCAGAAGGCACAAAGGAATTGTCCCGTGAAGATGCATCCCAGTCAGTCTCTTTCGATGCAGCATACATGGGTACCCCAGAGGGATTGCGCTCCCCTCCCGTCACTAGACTGACAACATCTTCAGGCTTGAGGTCAGAGAGCTTGAGTACAGGGCTGCACAGTTGCACTTGAGCAGGGTTTGTCCAATCCGTGCCTGCAAGACTGTGCGCAACCTCACTACCTTGCTTTGAACCGGACACCTTGGCTTGACCTGTGTTTGCACCCTTGGTCTTGGACCTCGATGAACTCTTGCTGACACGGGCAGAAAGCTTTGTCCAACTCGTGCACGCTGTGTGTCCTGACGAGCCAGTGGAGGCGGCCTTGCCTTTGCGGATGGAAGATCTAGTCCAATCAGTGCCTTTGGCGGAGGAAGATGCACTAGAGGTCCTAGAGCAACCAGCCCTATGAATCCCACTGCCGCGTGCACTGCCTTTGGCCCGGGCTTCCGCTGATGAGACACTGGCAGTGGAGCGCTTGTAAGATGCAGCCTCTACCTGACCACCGCGGGAAAGGCCACCGACTTTGTATGCAATGGTAGGAGTAGCAGCGACTTCAAGGAGCTCCTGTGGATAGCGAAGTTTTCGTGTATCCGTGCCTTCCTTCACAGCATCATCCGCACCCTCTGGCAAGAGCAGATCTATATGCATGCCCGTCAGCCACAAAACCACAGCCTTTTTCTTTTCCTTGAGGTGGTAGGCTTCCACAGGGAAGGCGGCATTTTCCGGGACAAGGATGACCCGAATCGAGTAGATTCGGCATAATGCCTCAACCTCCATGGCCCCTGCATATGCGCTTTCAGCCGCAATAGCAGTGAGGTAGTCTTTGAAAGCGGGCATGTCTGACCCGTCAGGGCCTTTCTTGTCATATTGTTTGCTGTACGTGTCCTCATATTTATGAAGATGTCCCACGGCACGTGCACGCAGTTCTCTGGCGGACAAGTCTAGCTTTCCTCCAGTCACAAATTTTATCCCCGCTGCCATTGCATGAAAGACGCAGCTGCCATCTTTAGGCATCTTGCGGTAGACGAGCTTCTCAGGGACTGGGCGGACTTTTGTAGGAGTGCACTGCCTCTTGGGATCAGAGATTTCCTTGCCCTCCGCATCAAGTTTAACGGGGTCCGGAGGCTTGGATGCAACCAGCTTGAGCAAGGTGGGCTCTGCAACAAAAGGAACGGCCCCCAATTGGAAGGCTTCGCTGCACCATCTTGCGCTGCTTGGCAGGGGCCCACTCAGCCTAGAGTGTAGTCTCCCGACCATCTATGATTGCACTGACCGGGGCGATGTCTCGATGTGCGCCCTGATGGTAAATACCTTTGAACAAAAAGGACTTCCCTTCCTTGTCGCTTCTGGTATTCACCATGTGGACATCGTTGAAGTGCTCGCTGACCATCGATTTGGCTTCTCCCATGCCCCAAGAAACAGGCAGGCCCCGGATGATCCACATGCGCAAGACTTGGTCCTCTGCATTCAGTTTGGACCGCCATCCTATGGAGCGACCACACACTGCCAGCCCCAAAGCTCCTTTGCCGCGCGAGGCCTTGGTGAAGTAATCGGCATGCGATTCGCTCTTCTCGCGCTCCACCCATTCTACCCGGGTGGCCAACACTTTGCGAGGAGGTTCGATAAAGACACTGCCGGAGCCACTATGGCCGAGCACTGGTTCAACATCTGTCTCCTCGATTCGAAGAAGTCCGAAAAGTTGCTCAAGGCCTTGATCGGACTTTTGCTCCTTCCATCCGAAGGTGTCAATGGCCAACATATTTCTGGAGGCCATCCATGTCATCATAGTCTTCTGAGGAGCCTTCTTGAAGGTCTTCCACTGCTCGTCAGTGCAGAAGTTTTTCGGCACCAACAGACTTCCTGGCAGTAATGGCAACAAGCTTCTTGATGCCAAAGACCTTTGGGCCTGACTGGCCTTGTGACACAAATCGGCAGACATCAGCATCGATGAATTTCCTAGCCTCCCCGATTCGGCCCGGAACTCTTTGCGAAGAAGCAGTCTTGCCCGGAACAATCAGCAGCACGCTATATTGCTTTCCTGATCCGACGATCATGGTTTGTGCAATCTTTGCCTCAGCTGCCTTGCACAAGATAACTGCTTCAAGGATTTTGTCAGCTTGGAGAGCATCAAGTGTGTCGGCGAGGCGACCAAATTCAAGCAGAGGCTTGTCCCAATCCTGGGAGAAAAGTCTGAAATCTTCATCTGCGGCTTTGCGGCGGACCTGAACCCAGCCGTCCGCATCTGGCTTGCCTTTACCTGCACCCTTTTGCGGTGGCTCAGGCGACTTCGGTTTGCTGGCCTTGCCTGAACCTGGACCGCTTGCATCACTGTGCTGCTTGGGCTGACCTGGCTCGCCGCCCTTTCCCTTGTTTCCAGTTTTCGGCTGGCTTCTCACGGTGCGCCTGCTCAGGCGGGTGATCGCCAGTGCCCTTGCCTTTGGGCTTACGCCGAGGTTTAGGCGGTTGCTCTGCATCATTTTGGGACTGGCTGCTTGCATTGGAAGCTTGACCAGTGAAAGACAACCCGCTTCCAAGAAGCTCTCTCACCGCTTGCTCCACTGCCTCCTTAACAAGTTTAAGGATCATTGGTTTCAGCGTGGCGAGCAACCCTCCTTCGGTACTCGGTGGGTCCCCACCTCCTCCTGCTCGCCACTGTCCTGACAGCGTCTCCTGACAATGGCTTTGACCTGCGAAATGCATCTGGTCACTGGGCAAACCTTGAGGAACTCCTGGCGGGCTGCCATGGTCCTGCGCTCCTGCCTGACTTTTGGTGAACCTTGGCCATCCCCACGGATGGCATGGGCACCTCTGGCTTGCACACCTGCCTGACCTGCTCCTTGACCTTGCTCAGCACCGTCACGGAAGGCACTGCAACACTGCATGCAAACCTGACCTTTGGGCAATCCTTGTTGGGCGCCTAGACCTGTGGAGCAGGAATCTTGGACATCACGCAAATCTGTCTGGCCAACAGACACAAGCGGAGAGACACCTTGGCCTGCCACACCTGCGTCATCAGGAGGTGGGGCTTGGCAAATCTCAACATGTCCCGGTCCAGGACGGTGCAGCTTGCCAAAGGTGTTTGAGTCCTGAATCCAGGGCAGGGTCAGGCCACGATGGCTGGTTGTCATCCGGCCTCGGCATGAGGTTACTCGGAGGCTGACGGCAAGACTGGCCTGCCTGAACCTGAGCCTGAGAAGCGGGCCCCTTACAACCTGGCACAACGTCATTGCCATACGGCAAGCTGCACTGTGAATGAGCGAGCAAGGCGTCGTCTGCCTCACCCTTAGCACTCAGGCCTTTTGCAGCATCCGGGGACAGGCTACAGGAACGATTCAGGAGAGGCAACACATGACCTTCGGGCACCTGACAGCCTGACCTTGCACTGCAAACACATTGCATGGCACCTGTAACCTCACCTGCAGGCACCTGACATGGAGATGGGACTGACGGGTCAGCCTCTTGCCCCGTACTCCGCTCTTTGCAGTCGTAATCTACCTTACAATTAGGCCGCTCCCCCGCGACGCCTGGGCCCTTTCTTGTAACGAGGTGATTCAAATCTTTGAAGCCCCAGTGGGCATCCCTCCAGAGCAACCTACACTACAAGAAGCATCACCTGCAATGATCTCAAACTGCTCAGCATCGATGAGGGTCTGGCCGCCTCTCACCGCCGCAGCAGCAAGCTCGCCGAAGTCAACATGACTGCTATCGAACTGCTCGTTTCCACCCAACTTTCGCTGCGCAAAGCAATCGAGGTTTGGGACATCACACAACTCTGTCTGTAAGGCATGCCATTCGTCGTCCCATGCAGCAGACCAAGGCTCACCCTCAAGCGACAAGCCAAGCGACCTTGATCGGCCATGCTCAGCTTTAAAGAACCCTTCCGTGTCCTTGTCATAGCTAATCGTGTTGTAGACGAAGTCCTTCGACTTGAAGGGCTCGGAGATCTGGCCGCCATAGCCGCCGTTGCTGCCCAGCGCTGCCTGGATGCTTCCCTCAGCATCTCGATCAGCAATTTCCTGTGTGTCTGGTGCATCTTCACTGCTTTGCGTGCCGCAAGGCTGTGCACCACCCTCATCTGTTGCAAAACATTTCATCCACGCTTCGCAAGCTTCCGCAACCAAAGCCATGCCAAAAGGAAAATCAGCATGCCAAACATGACTGCAAAGGAAT
The DNA here is from genome assembly GCA_905231905.1 of Symbiodinium pilosum. Taxonomy (NCBI): domain Eukaryota; class Dinophyceae; order Suessiales; family Symbiodiniaceae; genus Symbiodinium; species Symbiodinium pilosum. The sequence continues at coordinate 3,489 of CAJNIZ010005049.1, read as the reverse complement.
TTGTCAAACTGGTTCACAACAGACGGCACTTCATGCTTCAAGTCGTGCTTCTGCTTGTGGTAAAGCGCCAAAATGGCGCGCAGGCTCTGCAAACTCACTGTCGTTCTGGAAAGATTCTTCCCCTGAGCCCTCTCAAAGGGAAAGAAGAGTGGACCACGATCACCCAAAACCATGATCCTTTGCTTCTGTGGGCCGAGCCAGGCGGGTAGGCTTAGATCGGTGTCTTTGCCAAGATGCCACTGCATCTTCTTCATGTGCTTAAAGTATTGGTGTCTCTCCGCCACACCGCCACTAGAGGGCGCCATGGCGACAAACGGCAAAGGCTTTTTGCCATCTACCCTACCCGGTGGTGCCCACTCTGAGCGCGTGGAGCATGCCTTTGAGCCAGAGCTTAACAAGGGCCTCGTTGGACTGATTGTCCGTAGCCTCTGATAGCTAGCTTTGAAACTTGTCGGTCCTTAGAATCTGGGACCCAAAGTTTCACGCCTCACCCCATGAGTAGCATCATGGATCAGCCTTTTCTTTCCAATCTCCTCATCCTCCACGATGACAGCCAGCGCCGCTATAGCCGAGTTTTCACCAGAGCGTTGGCGGGAGCTTTCCATGGACATCTTCTCCATGAGTCCCTCCGTTATCTCCTCTTCAGACTTTTCTGCAGCAAAACCGCTATGTTCTCTAGCAGATGAGTAGTTGGGAACCCATGCTAGGCTGGGCTCCCAAGGATCGCTATCTAGCGGCCATTTTTCTTGCTCCTCAAAAACGTGGGGAGTTCTCGGTAGCGGTTCCAAGATGGTCACAGGGAGCCCCTTCTCGGCTCTCAGGAGGAAGTCTCTATCTGGATCATCTGCAGCTTGTAGCAAGGCCCTAATCAATCTCAATCGTAAAGGTTGTTCAGGGGCCTTCTCTAGCAATCCTTCGACCCCCAAGTCCTGGGCCTCGATCCAGTCGCTCCAGATCTTGAGGACGGCCTCTTGTAGCTCGCTGTTCTTGACTAAGGTGCAGCCCTCCTCTTTTACTGTAGCCATGCGGAAGGCTTCTTTCTCTAGCCAGGTGAACAGAGCCCCCCTCCGTCGTGGAAAGGTTTATCTCCTCCCACTAGCTTGCAGATTCTTGGAGGTCCGGATCCTCCTACCAGTCGCCCCCCCTCCGCAGGGCATGTAGGGAAGGGGGCCTCCTCCGCTGTAGCTAGTTGAGCCCCGATAGCAGGTATAGCAACATAGCTGCAATCCACTGGCACATCTTCGCTGGCCACTTCTCTGTGCCCGAGGTCTTGAAAGGCCCCGTGCTCTGTCTAGCTCTTATCGATCCCATCCCTTTAGCCATAAATAAAGGGCCCGTATAAAAACCTTTATCATCAAAGCAGGGGACCCCTATATTATATAGCAAAAGGGAGGGAGACCGAGGGAAGTCTTAACTAGCAACCGTGTAGGCTTAGGGTAGCTAGCGCCTAAGTTCCCTTGATGAAAGGAGAAAGTTTTGAATCCTTTGTAGCCGAGGATCTTCGCTAGCTGCTGACATGGAGGCTGGCCTTTTGCCAGCGTGGGGTCCATAGCTCATAGCGCCCAAGTCTTCAGGTTGCTCTAGCAGGGCGAAGGAGATCTAGCTCCGCAGCTAGCTCTAGCACTTCCCAGGTGAAAGATGTTGCCCAGGATACATTTGTGCCTCTCAGCACCCGTGAGGATAGCAAAGCCTCGCGGGTTCTCATAGCTCCTGACTGGACGCGGTCCTTTGAAGTTCGCCCAGTGGGCTCTAGAGAAAGTTGAACGTGGAGGTGATAGCAATATAGCGTCATGCGCTCCAGCTCGGATAGCTTGCAATAGCTTTTCCCTCTCTTTAGTTTTTGACAGGTCGATTCTCGGCTTTCGCTGTATACCGATGCAGTCAACGTGGATGTCGACGCCCTGCTCATAGCCTAGCTAGGTGAGGCAGTCCCTCATATCCCATTTGCGGGGCTGACCCGCAAAGAGACACAGGACCCGTATCTTGCGTTTGCTGGGACTAGCTGTAGCTGGATTAGCAGAAGCATCCAGAACTAGCTACGACCGCCGGAGCGGCGTTCTCTCTCTTAGCTGACAGTCTCTGCGTGCTGGCGGTCAAGCTCCATGCTCCGCCATGTGGTGTGCCAAAGTTGGTGCCAGGCTCCTTCTAAGAAGGCCCAGTACCAGCGGCGGCCCTCTGCAGCGCGGTTGTCATCATCCATCATGATTGAGCCAGAACTGCAGGCACTCACAATGTGCTGCCGCAGCCTTTCTGAGGAAGGTACCTACCTGCCTGAGTGCAACAAGCAGCTCATTGACTGTGGTCCTCACCGTCAGGGAGAAACCACACAAGGCGACTCAAAGCTTGGACTGGAGTCGGAGTGATTCACATTGGGATCCGCACTCCACTCTACAGACCTGCCGAGCACCTGCCTACATGCCCTAACTGAAAGGAGAGGTTTCTCACCCTGTGAGTTGAGGGGAGGGGTAGACAGGGTGGCTTAGATTAGGAGAGACTCCTCACCCTGCTCAGCAGCTTGGCCCTGCTGGGGAGTCACCTCACCCTGTGGTTGCCCAAATTGGCACGCTGAATTTCGAGGGATCACCATATTTTCTACTTCCCTTCTTGTAACCTAGTTTGTAGGTGCCCTCTTTGCCATGCAGGTGCAGCTCTTGGAGAGCCGGTACCAGTCTCCGATGAAGTTAAATATCTAGGGGTCTTCTTGGACTCCACTAGCTCCAACTCCAACTCTAGGAACATTAGAAATAGGGTTTCTAAAGCAATCACAGCTTCCAAGCTCCTTAAGCCTTTGATGGCTCATAGATCCCTCCCCTCCAGTTGGAAACTACAGGTATATCGCTCCATTGTACAGGCTATTCTGATGTACGCTATGGATAATGTATCCCTTAACCCTCCACAAATCATCAGGATGAATGCTGTGCACTTCAAAGTCATGCGAAGGATCTTTGGATTCAAATCTTCTTACTACCATCGAGTCATTGCTCCTACTGATGCCCCCTGTTCAAATATTTTTTTTTGCCGACGCCTCCTTTAGAACTGGTAGAATAATCACCCCCAGTCAATTGTATTCACAATGTAGATTGCAACTTCTAGGCCACTTAATGCGACATCCGGAGTCCTTAGAGTATCAAGCCACGGTTATGAATTCTGGAGCGTATCGCTTTACCAGAGGCTCCAATCGCACAGGAAGACCAAAAGTACACTGGGCGGAATCTAGCTTAACGGAGGCGACAGCCAGATTGGAACATCTCGAATCGGATGCGGCCCCGGCCCATGGAGATACTAATCACTCCTTCTATCAGATTCCCTCCCTAGATCAAGTTCGAATTTCTCATGGCTCTCAGGGAATAGTCTGGATGGATAATACACTTATTCCCAAACACAAAAATTACACGCAGTTGGAATCATCTACATGTTTTACAAATACATCCATATTCAAATCACCATAAATATGTTCGTATTCTTTCATAAGAAATATGTACATAGACA
>CAJNIZ010005048.1:0-20214 GCA_905231905.1 Symbiodinium pilosum | reverse complement strand
GGGTTTAGGATTTAGGGTTCAGGTTTAGGATTTATAGGGTGGTTTGGGGTTTAGGATTTAGGGTTCAGGGTTTAGGATTTATAGGGGGGCTTTAGGGTTTAGGATTCAGGGCTCAGGGTTTAGGATTTAGGGTTGAGCAGATCCTTCATTGTAAGACTCACTACAGGTGCTGCCCCACGAAGGAACCCGTTCTTTAAACCTCCGAGGAGGGTGATTAGTTTCAGGAATCATTCAGGTAGAGCCCTAAGGTTCAGGGTTTAGGGTTTAGGGTTTAGGGGTTTAGGGTTTAGGGTTTAGGGGTTTAGGGTTTCCTGCTAAGAAGCTGAAATGCATTACTCCTAAATAAGGGAACACTCTTATTTACCATATATCCTTTCTTCGCGAACTTAATTCAATGTCCTTAACAGCAACCCAGTTTAGGGGGCTTGGGCCTAGAGGCTGGCGAGCTTAGCATGTTTTAGGGGCTCCTATTTCAGGGACCATTTAGGGTGCAGGGGCTTAGGGCTTATGATTGCGTAGGGTTTATGGAGCATGGGAGCCCTTCTCCCCTACAAGAACTATCCTAAAGATCGGCGTAGTGTTAGTATAGACTCACCTGTAACCTTCATCAAGTTCTGTTAAACTGCCCGATGCAAGCACAGACTTGATAAGATTTCATCTGGAAGCCTGAATAACAAGTAGACTTAGCCCCGTACCCTTTGCATGTTTATTGTGGAATGAAGCCCCCAAACCATATTTTTATCTGGGCCCCTACATTAGCACCTTCAAAGGCCTCAAAAAACACGGTCTGAGTTGTTTGTTCATTTTTCGAATTCAATTCTCCATAAATCTATCCCTTAACCCTAACCCGTACACAATCTAGTAGTTCCTATTCGCATCTTGCTTCTCTTGTTTCTCATGTGATTCTTCAATACTCTCATCATTCAGGCCCCTATACATGGAACTTTTCAGAAAGAGGAAGACCACAGTATAGACGGCCTTATGCTATAATCCTCGGCATAGGAGAAAGAGACCCCTAATTTTGGAAAACCCTAACCTTTAGGGTTTAGGGTTTAGGGTTTAGGGTCCCGCAAACCTCATATATCCGTATGTACCCCTATATAACCATCATCTAAATTTTCGCTCGAAGGGACATTAAGTCTTGTACAGGGACCTGACAACCTCAGGCCCCCACTCCCCCTTTGGAAGGCTTTCACGACGCGGGGAAGCGCGCCACCTTGCTATTCGAAAAGCTGCACTAGGAGGACCTACTCTACGGGCCCAAATAATTCCAATACCATTGTGAAGTCTAAGCCCGAGACCCTAAACCCTATGCCATATGCCGTATTTACAGACGGAATCTAGGGCTATGACTTCAGTAATTATTGAGGACTGTATAGTAGAGACATGCCCGGAACAACACGGATGGCTTTGGTGCTGAGCGAGTTATGCGAGCGCTTAGGGGGTCAGGATTGAGGTGTTTAAGAGAAATCTCTAGGCTTGGGGTCCAATTTGCAGATTAAGGCAGGTCTATGATTCAGACTGCACCGTTCAGGTCTACCCAGGGTAACCAAACGAGCCAGAAAAAATCATTGTACCCGCGGCTTTGGTATTCAGAATTCAATTTAACTTTAAACCCGAAACCCTAAACTTTAAAACCTAAACCCTAAGCCCCAAACCCTAAAACCCAAACCCTAAGCCCTAAATAGCAGTTTCCATTTTCTTTTCCTTTTTCCCAATAAAACCCCAATACATACCCTACTATGACCTAAACCCGTCGGGATTACTCAATGTAGGGCTTGGCGTCAAATCCTTGGCTGGGGGCATTGGCTATCAGCTGTGGACGCACTTTAGGCCTTTCAGAAATCAACGGGGTTTAGGGTTTAGGGTTTAGGGGTTAGGCCACGAAAAAGGACACCGCAAAAGGCTGGAAAAGAAACAACTGAGGTAGAAGAGGATGCTAGGGTCGGTTTGGGGGCCACATTAGACATCAAGTTCTTACGGCTTTATATCGGGATGATATGAGGATTAAAGGTTATAGGCGTATGCTCAAACCTACCCCAGAATCGCTCATTGTCGTACAAGTCCAGCAAGCTTACTAGGATTGTAGGGTGTTTGGCTATGGGCTTTGGGTTGGCTTGGCGTGAGGTCCCGTCAAGGTCTTTAAAGGGTCATGCTGCCCAGCGCGAGAAGTTTTGTAAACAAAAAGGTGGGTCCCTTCTGAATGGTCTATATGATGGATGCTATTATGGTATATAATAAGGGGTTTATTTCAGTGTTTATGACATCATTATACACACTGGCCTTCCTCAATCAGAGCAACTGCAGTCAGGCACAGTCGCGCATTTTCTCAGACCATGAATGTATTCCATAGTTTCTGCGTGCATCTCCGGACATCTCAAACATACTCCCAAAAGGATAAACAGAGGACTTATAGGAACCCTAAATCCTAAACCGCGCATCTTATGATCCGGAATGATGCAGGAAGGCGGAGCAAGGTAGAGGCTTGGTTTTGGGTTTAGGGTTTAGGGTTTAGGGTTTAAGGTTTATAAGGTTTACGGTTCAGGATTTTAGGGTTCAGGGTTTAGGGTTTGCCTCCATGCAATCCTGCGCAAGAGCGCGCAGGCTAATTGCTTCTCTGTCTCCTGGAAAGGGGCGAAAAATGCATGGTGGAAGGGGAAGGTCTTCTTATAATATACTATCATATACTATAACAGACGGTAATACACTATAATATACTGTAATATACTAATAATTTGAGGTCTAACTTTCATGTCCTTCAGCCTGAAACCTTAACCCTACAGACTAAACCCTAAAACCTAAATCCCAAACCCTAGACCCTAAATCCTAAACCCTAAACCCTTAACACCCACACAGTGGCACAGTGCAACCTTACACTGAGCCCTAAACTGTGTCAGAGGAGTCTACGGTTTAGGGCTTAGGGGTTTAGGGGTCTAAGAGTTTGGGGTATTAGGATTTAGACTTTAGGCGTTCAGGGTTTTAGGGGTTTAGGGTTTCGGGTTTGGGGTAGTAAGTAGCCCCAACAGGAGGACGTGCACGAAGAATCCGCATTTGAAAGTATGCCACTGCCTCATCTCCAGATGCGGAACCGTGTTGGAACAAGTCCCTTGCACCTGAACACCCCAAGTATGTAGAATACTGGCCTAGTTGACTCTTTTTGGGTAAGTTTTGGGGCAACTAGTTTACCTATTCTGAGGGGTCCAGGTAAGACTTCCTTGACACCTGAGGCTGCTCCGCCCGGAACCGGACGGAGAGTGGCATGTATGCCCGTGCAAAAGAGAAGCAACAGCACCACTAGGTCAGTCTGTGAAAATCTACGACATGAGTTCGGCATTGGGCGCGCAGAATGACAGAAGCTTCATGATCAGCTACAAGTTTGAACCCCTAACCCCCAAGCCCTACAACCCCATAAGCCCTACGTAAAAACCCTTAACCCTATGTATAAACCCTGAACCCAAACACCTTAAACGCTAGGTAAGACCCTAGACCCCATATATAAACCCTAAACTCAAACACTTTAAACTCTAGGTAAGGCCCTGAGCCCTATACATATATATATACATACACATATATATATATATATATGTATACACTTATACCATAGACCCAAACACTCTAAACTCTATAATAGGGAGGACTGAATGAAGGATGACAAAATCCGCACTCAGCAAAACCTAAAGCTTGTGCCCGATGTCTTGTACAGAGCACCGACCTGAAACCCGAGATGTTCTTCCTTTGAGTTTAGGGTTTAGCGTTGCGGGTTCTATCCTACATCTCTCTCGTGTACATTTAGGGTTTAGGGCTTATTAGGGTGTATTCTACATCCGAGAAGAGTTGCGACATCCATGGTCCAGGCAGACTCTACACAAGGATTCATCTAACACGGCCGCCCGGACAACATCTTCAAAAATGTCGTGAACTTCATGCCAAGAACCAACACCTTTTGGAGTAGTGATGCGCATATTTTTTCACCTGAGAGGCCCAAAAAACTAAGACCCCCAAACTCTGAACCCCATCAAACCTAATTGATTGGCATAAACAACCATGTGGTTGAGGTCAGCTGATGTCACTGCCCCTACCCCAAGAAAACACAATATCTTGAAAGGAACCAGGGCTGAATGTTGAATTTGCAAGACTGAAAGCCCCTCAAACTCCAATCCCTAAACCCTGTAACCTGATAAAACCTTTCCACAAGGCGTCTTTACTAGTAGCTGCTGTCTCCCCCAAAAAATGGGGGGGGATGGTGAGTCGGGGGTCGGGGGGCCGGAGGGGTGCATCTGTGTAGGGCTTATCAATATCCAGAGCTTGATGTTTGTGGCATAAAGCGTACAGGTTCAGAACATATGGTCTGAGAGTCGCGGTTGAGGAAAGGATTCACGCAAGGGCTTCAGGGGAACTAAGGGTTTATGGTTTCCGTGTGAGGGCCTGGGGTCTTGAATTGCTTTCTGCTGCCCAAGGCAGACCAAGACGTTTCAAATGGCGTCCTTGCCATGTGGTGCTGGCTTGAGGCTGAAGAAGGTTCCAAGAAAAACCTTAAAGCCTAAACTTCGCCCACATTGCCCTAGGAAGAATAAAGGATCCTAAATACAGGGAATTCCATACCCCAAAAAGTATAAACGATCCCTAACATTGATCCAGTCAATCCTGAGGTTTAAATTGCACAGCACTGGGAACTCCCGGGAAGAGCCCATACTCTAGGGTTTAGGGTTTAGGGCACAAAGTTGCTAATCCTGACGTCTGAGGTTGGCCAGGGATTTAGGTCAAAGCTCCACATGGGGTAGTTTCCCAAAACAGGAGGATCCCAATATAGACCCCACAATAATGAATCGGGCCCCAATGTCCCCCTGATTGTCGCAAACCTCCATATATCACACAAAATCCTTGTGGAATATCTATGAATGAGAGTTTGCCTGAGTTGCTCTTCCCGAAGCTGGGGGGGGCATTTCTCTTATCTGGGACAAGTTAAATGATCAGAACTTATCTGTGAGAACGCGATGCTAGTTTCAGTTTACTAGTTTGAGGTCTTCCGCAACTGTCTCCTGGACCGAAAGCCTGCAGAGCACGTGTTGAACTTTGCCAGTTTTTTGGGGTGCCGCATGTAGTTCACCCCGTACAATCCATGCACGTCCCTCAACACCCTGAAGCGGGCGTACTTGAGATTACGCCCTTAACCCTAAACCCCCAAACCCAAAACCCCCAAACCCTCAACGCCTGCACCCTAAACCCCTAAACCCTAAACCCGTGTAGGGTTTGGTGTCTTGAGCTTACGCCTCGTACACCAGTCTCTACCCCCCACCTTGCACTGATCGGCGACCCTGGAAATTAAGGTAACATACAGTAGCAGGGCTCAGGGTTTAGGATTTAGGGCTTAGGGTTTAGGGTTGTGGAATTTGGCGCATCAACACAATGGTTCACCCAAGCGCAGAAGCCCAAAAATCCAGGGAAACACCATGTTGCTTAGCCTCGAAACCAGCATCACTCCACGCATGCATGTTAGCATGCTTGAACTGAATGTGAATCTTGCTGCAAAAGTTATCAGTTCCAGCAGCGGGCCTTAACCCTGAATCTCAACCCTCAAGCCCCTACCTGAACCCCAAAAAGTATGTAAAATAATAGCCCTAAATCCCTAATAATAGCCATAAAGGCCATGATTTTACATACTTTTGGGGTGTAGGTACCCTAAACCCTAAACCCTGAACCCTAAACCCTAAACCCTAAACCTTTTGGGGTCCAGGTACCCATAACCTCAATCCCCAAACAACAAAAAAACCCGAGCCCTGAGCCCTGAATGGCTTGGTGTCTTGGGATCAAGTCAGAGCTGTTCAGTGGGTTTAGGGTTTAGGGTTTAGGGTTCAGGATTCGGTTTAGGAGATGTTGTGCAAAGCAACATGATACAACGGAGGATGAGCTAGGCTAACACATGGGCATAGCAAGGTTTGCACCCTGGACCCTAAAACCCTGAATTCTGACTGAGAGATCCTAAGCCATAAGCCACCCGACCCCGATTGCAAGCTCAAAATGAAAAAAGGTGTGACACCTGCACAGTCATGCAGTTTAGGATTTTAATTGGTGCCTAACGTTGCAAATATGGGTAACAGGCTCTTGCCATTTCAAGTTTAAACCTTGGCGTTTTCGTGCCTGAGATTGGATGGGCCTCCTTGGGTTGGGTATCCTAAGGGTTTAGGGTTTAGGGTGTGGCGTATACAATAGGTTAAAGGAATTATACTGGGAACCCCAAACTGGGAACCCGAAGAATATAGTGGGAATATACCTACCAGGGTCCTTATATTCTATTATATTCCTACTATACTCTTGGGGTTCCCTGTTTGGGGTTCCCATTAAAGTCCCTTTTTTGGTGAGGCTCGAAAGCTGTCTCCGAAACATCCCACATAAATACTGTACACAGCGCTGTCACCTACTCACCCTATGACAAGCTCGTCATTTAGACAATGCATGCGGAAACGACCTGGGTTGTTGCTATTGTAAAGGAACTTAAGTTAAGTTACCATCACATGAGTATGTAGTAAATAACTTCTAGGGTATCCTTGTTATTGTAACTTAACTTTGATCCTTAAAAGGTAAGGCAGTAACCGCTAGTGAGCTGCATCCCTTTGGGCATTGCAGTGTCGCCACGTAAGTCATGGTTCAGGTTTGGGAGACCCCAAGATTTGTTCTTAAGCCTCGCCGCTTTACGTATACTTCAGGACGACTACCAAGCATCACACTTCACATTAAGCCCTAAAACTTTGCTGCTGAAGACAACTTGGGAAAGACTGTGGCCCCTCGTACCAGGACACCTGCTGGAGACTCTCCACACGTTGCGAGGTTTGGTAGGGTTTGAGGCTCTGAGGTTTGCTTGACCCCCAAAAATAGGTGAAATCATGGAGCAACATCCCTTAGAACGGTCAAAAGGCCATTATTGTACACACTTGGGGGGTCCAGGTAGGGTTTTAGAGTTTAGGGTTTGGGGGCTCAAGGATCGGACCTTGAAACCACAGGTGAGGGCTTTACCGTCTTCGTACCTGCTGTGCTGCTACATTTCTCATACACCCCAAACCCTAAACCCTACAGATTGTCTTACGGGTTGTGTTCCAGCCATATATTTGCGGCTAATGCCCCAGATGGAGATGGAGACCACTGTGCAAATTGCTCGTCAGTAGGATGATTTTCTATGAACGCTACAGGGGATTCAACAGAAATACATGTTCCTTCTTTTGGGACGCTGCCAACCGTAACTAAAGTTCTCCATATGTGGATTGTTCCCCAAGTGACGCAGGTATTGCAACTAGTGGCTGCGCATGGTAGTCTCCAAAATGGGCAGAAGGTGTATTCCTGTTCATCCCAGAATCCACCTTTAAGGAAATGAACTCCCAATGCTTCCTTATTTACGAGGGCCCTTAGAACTACCTCCATATCATACCGTACTGGAGGTCCCCACGTTGTGACCGATGGTCAGGGACTGGCAAACACCATGCCAAGAAAAAGAAAGCATGCATCATTTGACAAGAGAACCAGTGTCTTGATTGCATGTTACACGCTGTTGCTGCTGCAGCCAGACTACCTGCAGTCCCATGTAACCCGAGTACCTACAAGCAGTAACTATATCCCTAAAAAGTAGTAGTAGTAGTAGTAGTAGTAATAGTAGTAGTAGTAGTAGCAGCAGCAGCATAAGCAGCTGGATTCAGCGGTGGTAGTAAGTACAAACCCATGACACCGTACGTTTGGCGTGTACAAACAAAGCCATCCAAAAGCAGGCAGTCTTGTTGTTTAACGCAAAGGGTCCAAGGACCCAATTAATGGGGTTCTAGGGCCAAAATATTACAATATTGTTGGTATTTGGGCCCTAAAACCCTATTATTTTGGGTCAATAGACCCTCAGGCTTGAGAGCCAGGTCAAGTACTACAAACAGCTGCTGGTTCAGATATTGCAAACCCCAAACCCTAAACCCACGAAACTACACCATGGCCCCATACAGGATTGGCCAGATTGTCATGAACCTGGCCTAGGTATGACCCCCAACCTTCATGTTGAGCCCACACTTGGCGCCCTAAACCCTAAACCCTAAACCGCAACTTGCGGTACAAAGTTTAGAATATGGTCTTCAGGGCTTGGAGTTTTTGACAGAGCCTGGGCTCAGGGTGTAGGACTTAGGGCGGAGGCTTCCAAGACTTGCATTTCTGGTTGCTAAGGGCTTATCTGTTAGGTGGGGAACCATTTGAGGCACAGTCAATAGTTGCCACATAATTTCATGAACATGGGTTCCTTTTGAAGGACTGTTTGTGACTATTTTAGGGACGAGATAACGCTACAAGAAGGACCTCTACGTCCAGTGTTGAGGGTGCCTCAAAAAGGCTCATACTGACAGCAACACTTATATATATCCCCTTAAACCCTACGTAATGCCAGTTGCCAGTTCATGTTCCATCCGAGTCTCCCTTACAGGGGACAGGGCCCCTTAATAAGGCTCATGCTGACAGTAACTCATTTGACATCATGGCATCTCTTTGGGAGAGTCTACACCCTAAGCCGCTAGTCTCAGGTGGGAAAGCCATAAAACATAGACTCGAAGGCTTTAACCGTAAACCTTCACTCCATGCATGGTCCTTAAACCCCCAAACCCTTTAAGCCCTCAATTTGGTACTTTCCCAAAATAGGGGAACCCCAATACAGAGCCCAAAATTTTATAGTCCTTATTATAGGGACCCCCAAAATGGTACCCCCTAATTTTGGGAAGCTCCCATTTGTGCTAGTGATCAGACAAAAGTTCTCTTGACATAGCGAGCTTAAGCGACGATCCGATTCTGAGCGCCGTCCTAGGCATCTCTTGGTGTACAGGGTTTAGGGTTTAGGGGTTTGGGTTTTGGGTTTAGGGTGGATAATCTGGCAGCTTTATTCTGATGGTCCTTGCGGGCTCGGGACCCTAAACCCTAAATCCTACTGGAAATCTTGTAGCTGGCTAAACTAAACCCAAAACCCTTAACCCTAAACAAACTATTCACTCCTCACGCGGGAAATGGCTATAGTAGGATGGCTTCTTAGGGTTTGGGGTTCAGCACCCTGAGGGTCCAAGGACCCAATAATCGGGTCCCTTTAAAGGGGCTCTAGGGGGATATATAGGGATATAATGGGATATATGGGGACCATATAAGGGTCCAAGGACCTAAATAATGGGGTGTTAGGGCCCAAATACTATAATTTGAATGGTATTTGGGCCCTGAAGCCCTACAATTTGGGTCCTTGGATCCTTAAGGGGATTCATGGTTTAAGTTTAAGGGTGTGGGACGCCTTGAATGACTGTAGGCTTAGGGTGAAGGATAGCCGATGGCTCTTTAAATGCCCTAAGCCCTAAACCCCAAACCCTAAACCGCCATGTTTCTGATACAAAGTACAGGAAACCCATGGCACCCGCCGCCGTAAAGGGTTGATGGCTACCTGAACCCCAAAAGTATGTAGAATAATCGCCTTCTAGGCTGGTTTTAAAGTTTTGTCGGCCATTGTTTTACCTACTCTGGAAGTTTAGATAGGGTCTAGGGCCTAAACTGCGCAAAGCGCACTTCCCTGGATGCTTCTGAGTTTATCGGGCTCGTGGAGATCCCTAATGGTTAAGAGTTTTGCTAGGGACCCCCCCCTAATTCGGAGGAGCAAAGCCGTAATTAACTTTGGTTTTGGCCGTTTTAAAAAGTAGTCTTGGGGTCAAATTTCAGAATTTGGAATTCTGGGGACTCCGTATTTTACGTTGGGGTGGGAGGGGGCAGGTTAATCATAGTGTGAAGGGACTATGGTGAGGAATGTATTAGGTGGACCCGACAACCTGGTTTTAGTGTTAGAATCGGAATATAAGATGACCCTGATCTAATTTCCAGTATCCTTTGTAGTCACTAGGACTGGGTAGGGCCCCACCTGAAGAATACATAACCAACTTGCCGGGATACGAACCCCTCAATACCAAAAGCTCGTGTAAGGGATTGCGGGCGTACTTCATTTCCTACATGGATGTTGCTGTTCAATCGCTTGTATAGTAGAATGACATCTAAGTAGAACTAGCCATCTCATTTTCCTAGATTTCCGTTTATGCGGGCGTGAGATAAAGGACTCAAAAGGACTTTGAGGGGCCTTCTTATATCCTAGACTCGCATAGCTTCTGATGAGGTTCTTTGAAAGAATGCCATCTTTGGTTATAACACATTGAATGCATCCCTGTCGCTATTTGCAATGAAATCTGCAAACAATATCAAAATGTTTGGACGGTGCGTCCCTATATACAAACTCCTCGCTAACAATGTAAACTCCGGGCAGCTTGCTTGTTCGGGGACATCGCTTACTATTTGCAGAAGGCGCTTAGTGCTTTGGGACCCTAAACCCTAAACCCTAAACCCTAAAACCCTAAACCCTAAACCCTTAACCCTAAACCCTAAACCCTAAACCCTTTTTGATAGGCATGGCGATGTAGCGCATTCCGCAATCGCCCTTTGAGCCATAAGTCGTCCGTAGCTATGGGTTTAGGGTTTAGGGTTTAGGGTTTAGGGTTCAGGGTTCAGGGTTTAGGGTTTAGGGTTTAGGGTTTAGGGTTCAGGGTTCAGGGTTTAGGGTTTAGGGTTAGGGACTGCATGTAATTACTTCTAAGGCACGCTCAATCGTTGCAATCGCTGCCCAGCTGTCTTGACATGATGCCCAACCACCGCAAGCACACCTCAAGCACCCATCTACAAATATACCTATGCACCTCCATCTCTGGGATTACAAACCCCGCCCACCTGACATGAAATATCCCCCGTATAGCATACCTACTTGGGGAAGCTTAATATCAGGGGGGAGAGCTGAGTGTTAGGGGGGGAGGTGATGACTGTCTGCTTCGTTTGGGGTGGCTGGGGGCATGATAGAAGCCCGTTGCTTACAAAGCTTGTCCATTGCTTACAAGCTTGTCAAGGGGCAGGCTTTGCCCACCAAACTTGACGAGGGAAGGCACAGGGCAGTGGAGAGGCACCAAAAGAGGAAGCATATACTGGTTTTCAATAGTTTCGGGTCCCTTTAAAGGAAAGATTCCGGTCATACAGGGATTTAAACATGACTTATAGGGATTAAGGTTTGAAAAACTACTAGTCCCTGGAATGCGGTCCAACGTTTGGGGGTCTATATTGGGGCCCCCGAATTTGTGGGAACTAACATGTTTATTGGCCTACGAATGACCACCCCATGCATAAATACTTACATATATGCAGCATATATCTACACACATTAAATTATGTTAAATCCATCTCTCACTCACCAGAACCATATCAACAACCTTGCCTTGTGTGAGCTACAGCCGATATTTCCCAGAGAGTTGGTGGACATTGGTTCCTTACTTGGGACTATAGTAGGGACTTACTCAGCTAGAAGAGGGACCCCTATGTCCCCTGTCAGGGGTCCCTTAATAAGGCTAATATTGACAATAGCTCATATGGATCTTAAGAAGCCCAATGCCCACTGACTTATGCAAGAAAAAACCCGGAACCTTGGTAAGGAATTCGACAAGAAAACAAGGGACACCTAGACAGACAAAAAATACCTAACCACAGTCGAGGGATCCAGGGTTTACAGTTATTTGGCGGTTGTTAAAAATACAAATCCCCAAAATTGCCATAATGCAGGTTCCCACCTTTCGAACAACCCCACCCCACGCCCCGTTTGTGATATTGAAAAAACTCGCAACATGGGACATCACCATATCATCTGCACTTGTATTGATGAGGGATAGAAGCTGCAGAAATCACCCTGTTGCCAAGCCTACCACACGTCTTTGCCCAAATGTTCAAAAGTGTAGCATGTTTGTGATTAGAACTGAGTATGAGAACCCGTCTTGGCTCGAAAGCCTGGCCGAAATCTCATAAACGCGGTCTAGCGTGCACTTAGTGTCGTTAAACCAGTACCAGTGCTGATTTGTAAGTTTCGTCACATCTGCTGTGCTTGCTTGGCGGTTATAGCTAACTAGTTAACTAGTTGTTGTACTGTGGCTCATCACCGACTCAATTGGCAGCAATACGGCTGAACACTTGGAATTGTCTTCTGGAATACAAGATTTCTATGATCAAGAAGCGAAACGTGGGCAACTTGACGGTGAACAAATGCAATGGTACCAGCCATTCAAACGTCACTACCTGAGCCTGCAAACACTAAACCCTGAACTCTATGCCCCAAACTGTCATCAACGCTTAACTTTGGAACTCTGGGAAGCAGATGGTTAATTGAGCTTTCGGCATTTAATTTTTTTACAATAAAAACTTGAGTTCAAAGGCTTGCTAGGGTTAAGGGCTTAGGGGTTTCTAATGAACCCTCCACCCTGGACCTCCCACCTTCTCTTAGACGCACCTGCTCCATGGTTTACGCCAAGCCGCCGCGAACCGTGGAGTAGCCCGCTTGCCGCCACGAATGGAGCCATCAAGCCCCTTGATGACATATAGTTAAAGCCCTAAACCCTAAACCCTAAATCCCACACCCTAAATCCCAGACCCTAAATCTAAACCCTATGCTGTTTAGGAACGCCCGAACCCATTAAGTATGTAGAGCAGAGCAATCGCCCGTTCGGCTCATTGGATGACTCTGAGCCAATATTTTTCCTATATGATGGTAGTTTCCCAAAATAGAGGGACCACAATACAGATGATGCAGGGAATAGAGGAATATCATCCATATATAATGTAGGGTTTAGGGTTTGGGGCTCGGGGTTTCGGGTTCAAGGTAGGCCCAAAATACTACAATCCTTATTGTAGGGACCCGGAAAATGCTACCCCTAATGTACAACAGTCTATACTAGGGGAAATATCAAGGGCTATATACAGCTATAAATATTATCCAACAGTACCCAACCTAAGCCCTAAAAACAAACCAGGATCCTCACCCCCTTGCGGAAGTAGAGACCCCTGAGCCCTAAACCCTGAACTTATCGCGAATTAGGACTCTTCCTTGCAACTGAGGGTTAGGGCTGCTGCGGTTAAAAACAGATTATGTAAGGACATCTAGGGGAATGGGAAGGAAAATGGGGTTCTGTAGGGACGCATTAGGATAATGAAAGGTCAACTAAGGAAGATGTAATCCAAACAACGAT
Organism: Symbiodinium pilosum; assembly: GCA_905231905.1. Classification (NCBI taxonomy): domain Eukaryota; class Dinophyceae; order Suessiales; family Symbiodiniaceae; genus Symbiodinium; species Symbiodinium pilosum. The sequence goes on along the minus strand of CAJNIZ010005048.1, from coordinate 7,129 downwards.
ATTATGTCTTGAAACCTCCTCTTCTTCGTGAGAGCTCTTTCAATGTTGGGCTGTGGATGTCATTCGGCGCAAGGAGGCGTCAGACAACTGCTCAGGCCCACTGATGCCGACAGACATGACTATAATAGTTATATTACACAGAACAGTAATAATAGTAATTATAAGAATAATAGCAAGAATAAGAGTAAAAATTCCAAGAACAATCATAATAGTAACAGTAGTAATAGTAAAAATGGTAAGAATAGAAAATAGGAAATATATATGTAATAATAGTATTGATAGAAGTAATAGTAATAGTAGTAAACATAGCAATAAGAATAACAGTACTGATAGTACAGTGATAGTACATAACAACAACAATAGTAATAGTTAATAGTAGCAACAGAAGCCCTAACATTTGATTCATGACCATGCTTATAGGTAGTGATTGTGTGTCACTTACGAATTGAAACCTTTGACTCCCAGACACACAGACAGGCTTGTTGAAGAGCTACAAATGCACTTGCACCACTGAGGAACCACAAAATAGGTTTAGGGTTTTAGGGTTTAGGGTTTAGGGTGCTTCATTGAAGTGTGGAGTGGAGTATGTAAACTGGTGTTCACCTGTGCGCCCTGTGTGGTCAATGTGCGGAAATACTGCAATACTGCTTATGCCAATCATACCGCCTGCAGGCAACTGCAATCCAACTTTCTGCCCTAAAGTCTCATCTCCAAAATGCACGAACACGGTGTAGTAACCCTGCGACGCTAGCCGACTTTTGAGAATCTGTCGATGTCAATATGGTAGTTTCCCAAAATAAGGGGACCCCAATATAGACCCCAAAATACTATAGTCCTTATTATGGGGACCCCTAAACCCTAAACCCCTAAACCCTAAACCCTAAACCCCTAAACCCAAAACCCTAAACCCCTAAACTCTAAGTACCCCTAAATTATGGGGACCCCCTAAAAAGGTACCCCTAATTTTGGGAAACTGCCATATACCTATGCTACTAAAGGCATCTCAAGGCTGTAAGGCTGCAACACTTTTGTCGGGGCTTTAGGTTAAAGATTGAGACTGTGGTGAGGGTTTAGGGTTTAGGGTTTAGGGGCTCAGGACCTGTGATGTAAAGCCTGGTCGGCTTGGGAGCCACTATCCTTGCATGTAAGTCCCGTGACGGCTCAAAAAAGAAACCGGACACGAAGCGACTGAAACCTTCCAGGCCCTGCAAAAAGTGTAAACTTTAAGCTAAGCACGCCAGAAAAGGATCCCCGAACCCTGTCCTAAGCAAATCCTGAATCCCAAGCCCAAGGGTTTAGGGTTTGGGGCCAAAACAGCAAAGCCTCTTTGGTTTCCCAATCATATTATGCAATTACTTTATGGCAGGAGCAGCAGCCTGTGCCCTTAAAAATTCTCCAGGGTTTAATGCTGAGATGTGATGCAGGATTTAGCATCTAAAGCACATCCCTATTACCCATACAGAAACTTCTCAGAAAGGGGGATACCCCTGAGGAACTTGGGACACGTAAGGGTCATCTTCCGGATTTGGCACGATTTAGGGTTGAGTGTTGAGGGTTTAGGAACGATACCTACGCGCAGAACTCCGCCAGTCTCTGCAGCCCCTCACGGGTGTACATTCATACCGCCACATGCCGGTATACAAGCCAAATTTCCCTAAAGCTGCTGTCAGCAAACCATGAAATCCTCTTGTTCTCCAAGGGGCCAAGATGCCAACCAACACACCTAAATCTGCACTCTGCGCACTACTTGACATTTCTAAACTCGAAGCTACACCTACACCGTGCAAAGGCCAGAAGGTTCGAGATTTGACATCATTGGAAAGATCAGCGGCTCTGTTTCAGAGCACCAGCCGTCAGCAGGAGGAAGCAAAGCACAGACGAGCGATGTACGGACCCGAACAGCTTCAAATTGCCAAGGTCGTCGCAGGGCTTTACGGCTTGACGTGTTGTGCAGGCTATTTTACTTGACAGCCCTACACCCCTGGATCAACTAAGAGTCCTGTCGACCAGTTTCAAATTTTGGCGGAGAATTGAGCTTTGTTGCTTTTTTTCAGGGGGCAGACGGACTCGGCTGGCGGGAAGGGCGGGGCCCGGGGGGGGAGGGGGATAGGGTGGGGGAGGGTGCTGTTGGCTGTTTGGGAGATTTTGCCGTGAGCTTTGCGTGTTTACTGGCATCCTTTCATGGACAGCACCCCGAACCAAGGCTTGTAGGTCAGAGCTATCCACATTGCATTGCATTTGCGCGAGGCGCTTTTGCTAAATTTGTACTGTTTAGTCTCCACGCAAGGATCTTATACTGTGGAGGGACCAAACCTCGCATGCGCCACAAAAAAAAAGAGACCATGCTGTCCTGCGATCTCTGGCATGTAGCTGTAATAAAGGTCAATCAGGACTATGACAACCAACGCTGGATAGCCCGGCTAGCCCTATAAAACAGAGAGCGGCAGCGCCGACGAGGCTAGTGACAAGATAAGTAATACATTCCAGCCCAGGACAGAGCCTTACATGCCGGGTATGTGGCGGGGAAGGCCAGCCCGCCCCGACATTTAGAAGCAGGTTTTCTTTGAAGTTGAAATGAGGGTCCCCAAGAGACAGGATTTCTCAGGGACCAAACAACAGCCTAGGATCCCTTGTAACTAATGTTCCGCTTTCATAAGGAGACCCGAAAATGAAAAGGGAAAAGGGGTATCAGTGGGGTACCTAGCAACTCAGGGCCAATACAAGCCACACCAAGAGCCTCAGGAGCCTCCTTGCAGGGCACAAGGTAATTTAAATCTTCAAACGCGAAGAGGTTGCCAAAGCGGGCCTTGCATAATCCGCGGTTTAGGGTTTAGGGTTTAGGTTCACCCTCGAGGGTTGAGGGTTTAGGTATATTGCTTCGCACTGCCCAAACAGACCCAAATTTGAAACCAACACCCGTAAACCCTCAACCCATGTTGCATCGGCCTGACTGACTTCTCGTTTGTCATCACAATACTGATAGTAGTAGTAATACGAATAGTAATAATAGTAGTAATAATACGAGTATGATTAATAGTCATTGTAAACGAAAATAACAAATTTAACAGTAGTAGTATTAATAGTGATAAAAGCAAAGATAGTAAAGTAATGGATATTTGCTAAGAGTAAGAAAAGTAATAATAATGATGATAGTAATTCATGTGCTTGGCTCCCTACATCTCCCAAGTACAAACGGACTACTGAAGATCTGCGGCCAAGCGAGGAATAACCGTCTGCATCATGCTGTGGGGGCACTGAAGTTAGCGAAATCCTTGCAATCTCAAAGGGCCGCTTTACAGTGGTCGCCTAAGAACTCGATGGCAAAAAGGAGAACTACCAAAAAAAGAATAAGAAGTTCTTGGCCGTAAAGCCGTGGATTCTGTTCAGCCTCTGCACTTTTTGGCATCCTAATGTTGCGGCTGAAACAAGGAAGTGCCCAAGACGCGCTCTGCAGGCTTGGGATTCGGGTTACCATTTGGGTTGCCTCAAGGAAGACATTACACAGTCTGGGATTGTTTACATTCAAGGTTTGGGCTGTGGGCAGCCATGTGACAATGAAAAAGAACCCTGATTTCTTCTGCTGCTGCTGCGCTACTGATCAAAACCGTGGCTAGCCAAATGCTGTGGTTAAACCCTAAACGCTAAACCCTAATTGCACATGCCAAGGCTCATGCGGGCAGTTTTCATAAAGGCCACATGAATTCCAGTCCTTCTTCTCAGAAACCCTACGCCAATTGGTCATCCTACTGTGCCACTACACTACACGCTCATGCTGTTAAATTTGCTGGTGACTTGTTGAGTGACACCTGCTTATCACGAATTCCTGCATTCAGAACCTCCGTGAGGTATCCAGCTTTGTGCTTACCTCCAAGGCCCAAGTCCTGACCCAAGACATGCCACCTGCAACCAACCCAAACTACTTATGGAATTCAACAAGCGCTGAATTTGATAGGGGGGGGGCCAGCTCTCAGCTTTAACTTCCTCGTTTCTTACAGGAAAATCAGCCGCCAAGAGAGCAGTGACTGCTGCTAGTGTAGGTTTGGGGTTCAAGGCCTAGGGTGTAGTTGTTGCTGTGTGTTCTCCGTTTGTCCACCCCCACTACAGAGAAGGGAAGTTACTTTCAACCGGCTTGTTGTGGGCTGCAAGGGCTAAGACTTGCCATCTTCCCCATGCAGCGTCCATGCTCGGGTCCCAAAGAGACCCTCCAACCCAGCCTTTCGTTGACTTATAAACACGGGTTCAAAGTTCAGGGGCAACGGCCTATCCCGGCGGTTTCGGACGGTCTAGGAGAACACCTCTAGAATGAGAGAGTGCTTATACGGGCATCTCTTGGAATGAAGGTTCGTTTGATACCAGGCCTTTAGTACACTCCAGCTGTCCATGGCAAAAAGGCGCTCTGCAAAAAAGCTGTAAAGCAAACAATGAAGCTCAAGAGGTGCCTTGTACCCAGCCCTTCAACCCTAAACCCTAAACCCTCAACCCCATATTGTATAATCCCCTATATAACCCCCCTTTTGAAGGTAGACACCAGGCCTTGCTTAAGAAATCCTTTCGGGGGCCGTACATAAGGTGGACCCATGATAAACCAAAGACCTCCCTGAAGGCTCCCTAAGGTCCCATATGGTCTCCCTTACAAACCGTATAATACTCCCCTAGAAAAACACCCTTTGTGGAGTTTAGACCCTAAAACCTAATCCCTGAACCTTAACCCCTATATTCTAGAATCCCTTATAGAACCCCCCTTTACGGAGTTTATACTATAGCTCATGTGGGACTGTCTCGGGGCTTTCCTTACCTTAGGCACTGCTCTCTTGGAATCGAGAAAGGTCAGGCTCTGCCCGTCACATTCCCTTTCAGGATTAGGGTTTAGGGTTTTGTGTTGCTGCCGGCTCCTACCGGCAGAGCTAACTGGACCACGCTTCAGGACCCCGAACTTGGATGTAGGGTTTATAAAGAATATAGAGGTTACGCTTAAGAGCTCTAACGTTTCAACTAAGGGTTAAGAAGTACGTAGAGTTTAAGCGGTGCAGCGTATGCCCATCTGCAACCAGAATCGCAGGACATCGGCCCTGCCCCTGAAGGTTTACACATTACAAGGATGAACTAGACAAACTCCCATAGAATATTACAGCCAGCTTGATGCCGTCTAGCTCCGCCAGTTTTAGAACCAAAAGATCATCTTGCTGACCGCACCCCTTCTGAAAAACTGGAATGGAAGGGGGTGCGGGCAAGGGGTACCTTTTGCGGTTCCCCAGTATTCGAGGGTCTACATTGGGTCACCCCAAGTGAGAAAACTACCAGCTACTTCTAAGCCTCACTTGAAGGTGTCAATGCTCAGAAGTCAGGCCATCTAATCTTTGGAAGGCCTGCCCTAAACCCTAAGAGGAGCATAGCACCTGATTTCCATGCATGTTACAAGTTCAGGACGGACCTAAACTTACTACCACGCCAAGATCCCACGTGCTCCACTATTGCCTACGTGGACCCTGCGCGTATAGACCCTCCAGACAGCATATGTTGCAGTTTTCGAGCCACTGTCAGAAGCTCTTCACGTCACTCAGTGAGCAGGGGGTCCATGGTTTTATCGGCGGCGTTCTCGGATCATGAGTTTTCATTGGTATTGGTACATTTGCAACAACATGAGCCCCCCCTTTTGGGAGGGCCCATACAAATTCTAGATGCTGTCCTTGAATTTTCCTATGGTCAAGACCCTGCCTTTTGTGGTATATCCTGGGGCCTATCGAATTTCTCAAGCGTATAAGGCATTTGTGGATACCCTTCATAATACACACGAGAACTGCAATCTTGCTCGCAAAGAAGGTGGGGACAATGAGCACTCTGATATGTATCATGGACTTTCAATATCATGGCCATGTCTTCTGAAGCATCCTAAGCAACGGATCTTGAACCAAACCTTAAACCCTATACGCTAGACCATATAGTGCTAGCTGAAGGACAGGTCTTTTAATCTGACCTTTGCAACAAGGGGAGCTGTCAGAACTATGGTCCCTTTTGAGGGTTCCATTGCATTATGGCTTCCAATATTCTAGGCACCAAACAAGACCACAATTTTGTCAATCTTCCACAAATCAACCATCACAGAAGAGTAGGGCCTAAGGTTCAGGAGGTTGATGGATGTGAAGCTCCCCCTGCCGTGCGATTATTTTCTCTTTCTACACCGCAGCTCAACAGTCCCAAACCCTAAGCCCTGAACTCTAAACCTGAACCCTAAATAAAACATAGGAATCGCGGAGGTGGTCCGGTGCGCAGAGGTCATGTCACAGTAATCAAACTACGACTGACACAAACAAGAACAAGCATCGTAGTAGTAGTAGTAGTAGTAGTAATACTACTACTACTACTACTACTAGTAATACCCATCATAGCAAAAGCCAAAACCAGATTATCATGATGAGAATGCTAATCATGGTGAGAGTCTCACCTCGGTACACCTAATTCCCCAGAACGCCATCAACTGTCACTTCGTCACTCTTGTCATGTTCTGCTTCTGGTCTCGTCTCATCCGCGGGCTCCCCTGCGCAAGGGGCACTTCTTACTTTCACAAATCAAACCGGTAAGCTAGCTCAAGTTGCAGGCTTATATTTAGTGGTTAGTGCTAGTTTGCCATACCTTTGCTCAGATCTTACAGCAGGGTCTGAAGAACAGAGCCCACCCTAGCATCAATGACCGAGATGAAGCACTCCCGGAAATTCTTTAATTAAAAAGACTCGAGGCCGCAAGGTTAGGGGATGCTAAGCTTCAGGATAGGAATGCTTCCTGACAAGCGGTAAGCATTTTCAGTGTATGCAGGAAGCAATTGTAGGTTGGGAGGTTTGAGTTGATTACGGTTTGCCCCTGGGCTCTCGGATCAGATAGTAAGATCCCAACTCTTTGTCGCCAAGCCCAACCCAATTCTGCTGTTTTGGAGCCCGCAAAAAAATCTTCGGAAACTTTGGTTGGGTTTGGGTTGTAGGATTTGGAGATTGAGAGTTCGGACAACAACAACAACAACACCAACACCACCACCACCACCACCACCACCACCAACAACAACAACAACCACAACCACAACCACAACCACAACCACAACCACAACCACAACCACCACAACAACAACAACAACAACAAC
>CAJNIZ010005047.1:54664-114262 GCA_905231905.1 Symbiodinium pilosum | reverse complement strand
TTAGGGTTTAGGGTTTAGGAGGTACCTTGGGGCTTGGAAAGCCGCCTTCGTCATCTTAGGGCTACCCTCTGGAATTGCTACCTCCCAGAGGGTCCAAGTACCCAATAATTAGGTTCCCTTTAAAGGGGATATGTAGGGATGTGTAGGGGTATATAGGGTTTAGGGTCCAAGTACCCAAAAAATTGGTGTTTGGGTTTTGGGTAATAGTAATTATAGTATAGGTTTTGGATAAGTATATCATTCTGAGGTACTTGGACCCGTAGGGCTTTGGGTACTTAGCATTTGAGGCAAGGAGCTCCGTTCCTGTGACTTTGAGTCCAATGCCAGACTTGTTTTCTGGCTTACAGTCCCCCTTAAGTAGGTAGAATTTGGCTTTGGGTCGAGTATAAGAAGATCCCCATATACCCCATATTCTAGCGACGTAAGGGGGACTATATATATATATATGTATATATACGGTTTGGGGTCAACGCAGCGGTATATGTTGAACCCCATCTTACGGAACAAACTGGAAAAAGGATTCCTCACTTAGGGGGTAATGCAACACCCAAAGGCTTAAATCGTAGTTGCCATTGCATTTACCATTTCATTGTCCATGCAATGCTCGATCATTAGGGTAAATCTCCTCTCCAGTGACTGCACAAATCCGGCACGCACTCTACAAGCGAACTGTTCAAAGGCATGTGGAGGCACAAACTGGTACCATCCGCAAGGACATAAAATGGAATGTTCGGTTGATGTGAGCCATAATCTAAACTCGTTCAAGGGGACTACACGGGGATTATATAGGGGACCACTCTAGGGGTTATTAAGGGGACAGGACATTAGGAGCTTAGACTATGCCTCATGCGGTTCCCACAATTGCAGACAGTCTGCGGTGTGGACTGGTAGGTCGGAGTACTTCGAATGCTACTTGCAGGTTGTTGGGTAGTTGCAGCCCAACTCTAGCTGTAGTTATAAGCCAAGTATACCAAATTTTGAGGGACTTCGGGATATACATCTCAGACTGTTAAGTATGACTCGTTATAAGTATCCCTATAAGCCTTAAGCCTCCAAGGACACCCTAAACCAAAGATTTCCACACCGGTGCGACACTTTGTGCCGCCTGACACCCAGCACCTGATCCAGGCTGGCAGTGCTGACCTTCCCCCTTTGGCTAGGGTTTAGGGTTTGAGGATTAGGGTTTAGGGTTTGGGGTTTAGGGTTTAGGGTGGTTAGGGTTTAGGGTTTGAGGATTAGGGTTTAGGGTTCAAGGATGTTATCCTTTAGGGTCTTTACCGTTTAGAGGCGCAGGTTACCCACGTGATTTTGTTTCAAGTTGGGGGTGTGGCAGGGCGGGGGCAGTTTTTAGTGATGTATTGTTAAACATACCTTTTCTGGACTTCTTGAAGAGGGCACGCTAAAATACATTCTACAGGGCGAAGCAGATGCACCAATTTATGTCCCAGATGAAGAGGATGCATTCAAGATTTGGCTGACGCACCAAGCACATTGAGTAGCGCTTTGACGTCTTTAGCATCATTTGGGAGCTTACAGGTGTAAGAGGTGAGGGTATGGAGGGATTTCCATGTTTGCCACTGCGACGTCGGGGATGACTGATATCTGGAACCTCAACCTGGCAGGAGCCAAGCCCGAGACGGCAGGATTTCGCTCCGGCAGTCTTCGCCAAGCAGGCGCAGTCACTACAGTTGAACGTTTTAGCGCTTATGCTTTAGCGTTCAAGGATTAGGATTCTCAGGCACTTTGCCCAATGCAAGTGCCCCAAGAAATTCTCACTTGCAGACCCGCTCTCACTCCCAACATGTTGCAGGCCAGAAGGACGCCCAATAGGGACCAGCTGTTTCTGAAGCTAGAGCGACAGGACCTTCCTGACAAAGAAACCCCGTACCCTTGAACCACCGGAAAAGACAGCGCGCACTGCAGCTGTGTGCAGCTAGCTTAGGCATATCTGGGCTAGGGTCTAGAGCCAATCTCAGGACTTACATCAGAAGATCATAGCCAGTCACAAGCTGATAATGTCAAGCAGTAGGATGGACCCAAACCCCGTCGAAACCCAAGCAAGCAGGCCTGCACTACCTGGACCCCAAAAGTATGTGAAATAATGGCCTTATGGCTGTTATTGTGGGCTAAGGGCTTTTGCGGTTTAGGTATATCCCATGCATACACTGGAGGTTCCGGATAATCATGGCTACTTCAAATTGTACAAAATCCCCACTTTATGGCCCCTATCACCCAGAATACGGTGTTTTAGGGCTTTCCTAGAGCCATAGCTGAGTTACAATTACCCATGAACCTCCAAGTAATTATTCCATCTGGTTCAGGCTACCTGGTGATTTGTAGGAATGAGGAGGTGGATCCACTCAGTAGTCCCTCTGCATGCACTAGAAGTTCATAAACCTAGAACTGATTCAACATGCCCTACAAGGACTACAAGCTCAATGCCTTCAAGACCTTGCTGAGAAACCAGGGTTTTGAGCCGTAGGTTCTACTTGCTTGAAGACCTGAGCTGTATAATACCAATGTAGGAACTAGCTGCGTGAGAAGGCTCCTGAATCCTAAGCTCTAACCCTTAACCCTAAACCGCCCTAAACCCTAAAGACAAGCCCCACGCACCCTACTTACAGGCCCATGGCTGTTCATCTACGTATAACTGGACTTTATCTGTACATAAAACCACACTGAAAACCCTCTGAAGAGACTTGCAGTGTGTGAGTAGCAAGCCCTTGACCCAAATGTTCCTTGTAAATACCAGTTTCCATGTCATGTTTCAGGTGGTTTTGCACTGGGCTCTCCATTATCCTAACCTCTGAATTACAGTTTATGTCCCATCAAAGAGACCTAAAGTCTCCATTTAATTGCTCACTTCTTTCCAGTTCATCACATTTTGAGACTAAAGCCCTATATAGTGGTTTCCCAAAATTAGGGGCATTTTGTCAAATCAGGAGTCCCCATAGTGAGGATTAGACTATATTCGGTCCAAATGGGGTTCCCCTGCTTATGGAAACTACCATATGCCCCTATGTCATCCCCATAGAATCCCGATACGACCCCTGCAGAATCCCTGTATGGTCTCCACATGACCTGTAACTTTGTAGGATCGCCATATAGTCCCTAAATCCATATAGCCCCTACATAAGCCCTAGAAAATGGTTGTATATTCTCCGCATAACCCTTATAAAGGCGCATAACCTTAAACCCTTGAACCCTAAATCCCAAACCCTAAACTCTAAACCCCTAAACCCTGAACCTTAAACCCTAAACCCTAAGTCCCCTCCTAAGAATTATGTAACCCAAAACCAGTCTGCCAAACAGAGGCGGCTTTACAGGAGCCCCGAGGGGACATGAGTGCAAGGCCTGCATTCCAGGAGGTATTCCAGGGCTCATGGGGTTGAGGGTTTAGGGTTTAGGGTTTAGAGTTTAAGGTTCAGGGCTTATAGGGTTTACACTTTAGGGCTCAGGGCTTATAGGGTTTAGAGTTCGGGGCTCAGGGCTTATAGGATTTAGAGTTTGGGGCTCAGGGCTTATAGGATTTAGAGTTTGGGGCTCAGGGCTTATAGGGTTTAGAGTTTGGGGCTCAGGGCTTGTAGGGTTTAGAGTTTAGGGTTCAGGGTTTAGGGTTAGGTTAATGTTCAGTTTTGAGAGGCTTTAGCCGTCAAGGGCTTGCGGGGCTTTTAGGATTGAGCTGATGCATACGTACTTTCTTTGTGCTAGTGTGCGGGTATGTCTGGGGTTGCGTATTAGGAGCTGCAAGGTAATTACTCCTAGAATGACTCACTTGCTGAAGCCCTGGCACGATTCAATGCGGTGTACCTGAGCAGCTGCTACTGTCGATGAAAGTGGAAGAAATCAAGTGCAACACCTGCAAAAGCGCGCGCGGCTCATTGCAACCCTAAGCACCCAGCTAGAGTCTGGCATGAAATCAAAAATTCGCATGAGCCTTCATTATCAGATTGCGAGCTCATGTGCCGCTCCATTCTTCGAAGCAGTTGCACATGGCGAGCAATGGGCTGTAATTCCAATGCTGTGGATAGCCTGTTGTAGCGCCGACCCGCAGGCTCCCATCACAATCCTTTGTTCACTGGCACAAGTCGGGCACGTGAGTGAGAATGCTTCTGAGACGATGAATGCTGCGGTTCAAGCGTTGGCGTAGTCTTCGCAGACATGTTTGTTTGACTTGTATGTGGAACACGGTCTCTTGTGCGATTAGCCCGGATGCTTCTTGATGTGATTCCTGGGCAGTTAACCATCATACTCGATGAGACAGCAGATGCCTCGGATTGTCACGCCATTATGTGACATGGCAGCCAGTTCACGTAGACTGTCTGCACTAGAGGCCGCTGTGTCCAAAGCCTATCGCGATGTCCTGGACGCAATGCTGCTCCGAACGCCTGTAGTGGGCATTCCTCCGCGAAATCTAGAGCGTTCCTGAACGGATTTCGGTGTTTCGCAAAAACAGCATTCCATCGCATTTATGTATCTCTAAATTCTAAATTGTTCCTTGGGATCACCATGAGGGCCCCCGAATTTTGCGAAACCCTCATCCTCAAAGCAAAGTGTTTGTTTTGCGTTCGCTTCTCAAGATTTTCTTGCATTGTAATCTAGTTAGAATTCCTCTTGAGTCACAGAAGAGCTTTCAAAGAGTTTCCAAAAACTTTCAGGAAGTACCAGCCTGGGTGCGACCGCCGGAGCCGGCACGCGCCCAGTGCGTCAGCAGTGCCTCATCCGATTGAGGAAAAAGTTTGGGTTTTAAGTTATATGTGCATGGTAGAAGGAGTTCGGTTTAGTGCTTCTGCCAAACTATTGACGGCTAATTAGCCTGGGGATGATCTGGTGTGATATTCCCATCATTCCCTGAAACACCTGGACATCAAAATCCGAACCTCGTCCGGGCGGCGTTCAAGAGGCATAGTCGTCTTCCGGGATCCTGTGTAAGTGTACTGCAGCCCTTAATATTATACAGGGTACCCTGAAAGGGACCATGTCCTCGACAACCCCTCACCCGTGCTGAATGAAGGCAGCACGCGACCGTCGCCGGCGGCGTCGCTGCCGTTCTGGCTGCTGCCTTTACAAGTGAGAGAAGGAACAAAAGGGGCGTCACCAGAGGTGCAATGAGCAAGAGGCAGGATTGGGGATACCCTTCAGGGGGAATCGTTTTAAGAACCCTTCTGTCTTCCCGGACCTGGGCCTATTGACAGGGCATGCCCTAATCTCAACCTCCCAACAGGTCCTTCATTGAGTCTGCGCGACTCGAGCTGTACAAATCCGGAGCTCAACTAGAGCCTGGGAAGAGCTATAGTTTGGCCTGGGTCTTATAAGGGATTTAGATTATGAAGTCACTATCATGAGGAAACCCTATTTTCTATAGTTATACCCATACTATGGTAGTTAGCTTAAGTTCCCTAACAGCAACCCAGTTGCTTGCGTCATCTCTTCAGAACTTCCCGCTGAGCCTGATATGGTCGGTAACTATGCACCAAATACCGGGGTCACTTTCATAGGACTCTATGGAGATTTACGAGATCGTAAAAACGAGACCCCAGTTCTTCATAAGAATGTCATTCACGGGTTGATAATAGTCTCCTTTTAATTTTGAATCTAAGGAGGCCCGGCAAACCCAAACCGCAATGGTCCCAATACCATCCGAATCCATCTCATCCTCCAATTGCAACAGTTTTCCTTCCAGCACCTAAAAGCGGGTTTCCCAACATGACAGGCCACATGTAGGGCCCCTAGTATAACTGGGACAAGATTAGGGCCAAACATTCATGAAATTACACCCGAAGCATGTCCTTCACAATTCAGAACCCCAATCCTATAAGCCGGGCCCTAACTTCAGACTTCAAAGCTCTGAAGGAACTGGTGGTCAGCACCCAATGGAGGAATGGATCCCATGTTTAGTCCCCGCTGTCTAGATCTCATAGAACGGCCTCTTCCAGCTGCATTCCATACTAACCATCCAAAACCTTAAGCCTTGAAGAAAGTAGCAATGTATAGTAGTTTCCAGGTTCAGCTCCATTTCTCTCATTGCCTACTAGCCGCCACTGTAAGTATACAAAGGAGCGCGACCTAATTCCCTTCCTGCAGAAAGATGTCAGCAAGGCGCTGGGCGGAGTCAGGGTGACGCTTGTTACAACATGCTTTACCTATAAAAGTCTGATAAGTTGCAGGTAGCCCTGCCTATGTGACTAAGCATGTGTAATTACGTGTACATATGTATTTTCATTTATAGTTCCAAATATGCCCCCCGCCCTCCCCAGCAGAAGGGGTCATTTAGATTAGGAGGGGGGAAGTAGCGCGGCCATATACATATAGGCAACTGGAATGTCAGATGCCAAAAGCAGAGCCGCGTTTTAGCAGTCAGGATTCCAGGTTGTGAGACCTTCAATGCTTGTGAGTTGAACAGTTCCATGCGGCGGTGGGCTTAACCGCGCGGATTAGGGTTTAGGGGTTTTGGCTCCGCGTGAGAGTTCAAGATCCCAACACCCTCCGAAGGCTGTGTTGTGTTACTGCGCTATCTATGGCGAGATATCTCATTGTGACAAGTGTTTCCCAAAGCCTGATGCCACACCAGCTTTCCAAGTGCCAAAAGTCATTCTGAGCTGGTTTCAAAAGATCTTCGCCCTCAAGTTGTCAATCCCTACGCCTTAGGCCTTAGTCCTTGGGCCAAAAAAACGCCACAAACTCTTGTATCGTTGGCATTTTCTACAACGACAAATGCCCCTAAGGGTCCAAGGACTCAAATTAATGGGGATTTATGGCCCAAATGCTATAATCTGAATGGTATTTGGGACCGAAAGTCCTAATATTTGAGTCCTTGGACCCTCGAGCCATATATACCCCTTTTTAACCCCTATATAGCCCCTATATCCCCCTTTAAAGGGACCCCTGAGTCCTTGGACCCGTAGGGTTCCAATGTGAGCCAAGGAATGTCCCGAACAAACGGCGAGGACAATCGCAAGAATTGCTTGCCTCCGCGCGTTTGATCCTGAACCTAGGCAATTCCCAGTTTTTGCATTTCTTGGCGTTCCTAAGATATGATCTCAGGGTTCCGGCTAGTTGACTTAAGGGCCCATGAATCACATAGCTTGCGGGTCTTTTCTGTTTTTATACCGTGCAGTTGTTCAGGCTACGTCACCTCATTTTTTGGTCCCACACTCGGGCAGCAAGCTAGGTAATATTCGGTGGCTTCCATAAATCGGGAGCCCTAATCTACACATATCTAGACCCTAATTCATTTTCATTCTAATTATGGGGACTCCCAAAAAGGGGCCCCAATATCCAGAAAACAACCATCTCCCATTGCCTTATCAAGGAGCAAGATCGGCAAGGCTGATGTGTGCTTACACTACAGCCTCAAGAACATGCCTGCGGGGGCAGGCCATTTACCTTGGGATTGGGGCTTGCTGAAAGACGCTTATGTAGGTCTTTCTCGGTCAATATGTTCTTTCCGAAGATTCTGTCTGAACTTCGGGAGTTTTGTTCCGTCAAGTTCAGGTGGGGATAGGAATACCCTTTCTGCTCCGTCTTTTCACAGTGCCAGCACTTTGGCATTGCATACAAGCTTATGCAAGTGTATGACAAGCGTAGCTGTTATCCTTCAACTTGCGCTGCTTTGAACGGCATGACATTTCTGCTGGACGGATCATGCTGGAGAATGTCTCTAAAAGACTCGGTTGCTGCTACGGAACTTATTTCAAGTTACCATGATGATGACAATAAGAAAGACCTATATCAAACAATAGGGTTCCCTGATTAGGATAGCTCAATGAAATTCCTTACAGCAATCCAGATAGCAAATGTGGGTGAGATCCTTTCTCTGATTGCTGGTCCTCCCCAGAAGACAATAATCTTTCCAGCCAAGCCACACAAATCCCCACCCCTCGAAAGTCCACAACAAAAGACCTCCAAATCCACTATCGGGCCTGTCCTCCACAAGATTCCTGTAAGTCCCTTGGTGTTCCTCTGGTCCCACAACATGACCTAGCTATCCCCAAAGGTTCATATACTCCATCATGGTTTTGTTGCTACTAACAATTGTAGTACAGGTTTGGGAGAGGCATATGGTTATTGATTACTTGGAGCCCTAGCACAAGTAGCTTTGGAAATAGCGCTTATTTTCTATATGATCCTTTTATAAGTTACATACAAACCTAAACCCTAAACCCTTTACAAACCTATTTCTGTAGGTCCCCCAAACTTACCCTGGTTAGGGTTCAACAGCAACTTCTAAACCTAAGCATGATCTCAGCTGAAGTGGCCGGGAGCCAACTCAAAGATTCCGTGGCTCAGAGGAAACAAGGCCCCTCGGTTTAGGGTTTAGGGTTTAGGGATTAGGGTCTAGGGATTCGGGTTTAGGGATTCTAGTTTAAGATTAAAGCTTAGGTCTAGGTTTTAGAGCTTAGGGTTTCCTAGTTGGTGTATGACTTGCTCCTTTCTGTGATCAAGGCTCTAGGAAAAACCTTTCCCTCACGCCCCTACATCTCTTAATCCTGAGTTAAAGCACGTGCACGCCCTTCCTCTCTTTCACGACTCCACGTCACCCCTTTTCCCCAACATAGGTGCTTCACCCAGTGCCAAGCCTCTTCCATTATGTTTGATTCCCTTCTCGTTTTCCATGACAGGGCCGGTTCGTGAGTTCTTGCTCCAAGCTGCAGACATTGGCGTGCAGGCGGTTCTTCTTGTCTCAGGCACTGGCAACAAACCGAAGAAAGATCCCTGACGCACTTAGCAGATACGCTGTAAAACTGTTGGGCTCATGCACATAGTCAAGCTCCGCATGTTTTGCCCAGAGCCTGCAACCGGGATGCCCTGTTCAGCAAACGCTGCTCAGATGTAATTTGGGCACAACCCATTCTACAAGAAAGCTGCGACAACATCATCCTTCATCAGGAGCCTACTGCACTACCGCGTTGTTACGCATGCGTTTGCTCATGAGTTACAACCTCAAACGCAATAAAGACTATACATTACACAAATTCCTTGTCGTAAATGTCCCCGGAAGCGACCCCTACTTGTCGGAAATCATAAAAATAAGTTCCCACAGGTATAATCATAACCCTAAAATATCACCTATATGGTAGTTTCCCGAAATAGGGGGACCCCAATATACACCCCAAAATACTATAGTCCTTATTTTGGGGACCCCTAAAATGGTACCCCTAATTTTGGGAAACCCCCATGTTTTTTAACCCTTGTGACTTTCTAAGAACCTGTCAAATTGTTCAAAGGCCTCCCCAGGACAAACCCTGCACTTGATCTCAACCCTTCCAGAAAGGGGTTTAGGGTTTTAGGGTTTTAGGGTTTAGGGGTATTAAATCCCTGTTCTTGCCACAGAATGGTTCATAAAAGCCAGACACACGAGTGTTTCAAACTTTCGCGTTATGAGGGCTTTGGGGGAAGTAAGGATGCAGTGCGTTGTCTGCAAGAGCTGGCCGAAGATGTCAGCGAGAGCCAGTTTCGACTACCTCGCTTGGGTGTCTAGGAGAAAGTGGTTCCCGCTGAGAAGGATGATTATATTCTGGGAAAATTGGGAGCATCCAAATTTTCGGACATCGCCATTCAACAACAAAACTCAAGTATTCTTGTGATCTGATTGTACATAGAATGTCCTGCACACGAAAAGAGAAAAGCCCAGCCGAAGTGTCAGGTTTCTGTATGTGGTTAGGCTTCCTCACCGTGGGTCCCTTATATAAGATGTGGCCAAAGGCAAGTCATCCCTGCTTCTGGATCCCAGGTGTCGCGTTTAGTCCGTTTGAAGATCCTGCAGTGGAACAGGCGCGGCTGAAGGACAGGCACAGCATAGCTGGCTAACACTTTAAGGTTCATGGGTGCTTCTGAAATTTCCCCTAAGGGTCCAAGTACCTAACAATCATATACTTACCCAAAACCTGTACTATAATTACTATTACCCAAAACCCAAGTACCTAATTATTGGGTATATGGACCGTTAGGGTTCCTTATTTGCAAGTAATTTGTCATTCTTTTGTCCAAGCCAGGGGGCCGGCCCTAGCCCTCCAAACGCAGGAACCTTGATATGGAAGCTTACCACGACTTTGTACACACCCAACACTCTAAACATCTTCGAACCTTGCGCACTCCAACAACCGCATCCCGAATGCTCATCTGTCTCTGGAGGACAAGCTGTCCACTGGTCTTGTGCAAGAAATCTGGCTGCAGATCGGTTCCGATCTCGCTGCGTTGCGAACTGGCCTAGAATTCTTGAAGAGCCTGGGCCACATAGTTAAGGTGCTGGAAAGGTCGTCCTAGACTTTAGGTTTAGAGGTTGAATTAGGGCCTTAGATTCCCATGAGTACTATTCTTGGCACATTGCTAGGACCTTAGACCCTTAACTTTTGGGTTTCCCCTCTACTCCTATTACAGGTACCGTAAAAGGTAACTTGTAGTAGAGATGTTAAGTGCCATGTTGTATTTAAGACCAGAGAAGAGCAGAGCAAGGTTTGAAACGGATTTAGGGTTTAGGTGCGTTTTGTGCTCAAAGTCTCACACCCGCAGCCCTAAACCGCCCGACTCGATTCATTCGAGAATGAAAAGATCCAGGCAGGTTATCTTTGAAATCTTCGTACTCCGCTTGCCTAATGTTAAAAGAACGTCCCCTAATATCAATCATACCCAAAATATGTCACTATACCTCAGTTTTAATATATGATATTAGAGGGGAGGGGGGGTTCAATATTCAGGGTGGGAATTCCAACAGCCCAGGACCTCCGCGCCCGATGTTGCAATCTACGGCTCTGTGTTCGTTCCGTCAGAGCAACTGTTGAGAAGGAGCTGACTACCAAACCTCGGAGGGTTGAACTACCCAATAATTGGGTCCCTTTTAAGGGGATATTAAGGGGTTTAGGGTTGAAGGTCCAAGTACCCATTAGGTTAAGTAGGTACTTGGAATTTGGGTAGTAGTAGTTGTAGTACGGGTTTTGGGTGCACGTATTAGGTACTTGGAACACTGCATATGAGTGCTTCTAAATGACTAGGGGTCACCTTCCGAATTCCCTATCCAAGGACTTCATAGCCCAGAACCTTAACCCTAAAAACCCTATCTGGCGTGTCGAGACTTGTGATATGTATTCATGCAACAATCGCCGGCAAGCCGCGCAGCACGGGCCTATAGTCCCCCTTTAAGCAGATAGAATATGGAATTGACCCATATCATAATAAGAACTCCATATACCCCACATTCTGTCTATCCAAGGGGGGCTATAATCAGTGTTGGTGGCTGATAGAAGCTCGGAAAGGCGGGTCTGCTCGAGCACAGAATCCCTGTTCAGGTTTCGCGAGCGTCCTTGGCAAGGTGTTGATCTCACTCCGAACAATTATCTCGAGTCGCTCCAGAATGCAGATCCATGGCCAATAGCGCTTGACCACAAGTCTGATAATAGTTGCGAGCACGAGAGTGATCACCATAATTTCAAGAATAAGTACAAACTCAAACAAAAAAGAGTGATGTATGTTGGAAGTTGCCAAAGAATGCTGAACAGACTTTGGTTCAGGAAAAAAGGTCTCACTCCCCAAACTGAGGGACTCATGCGACATGTTGTGTTCCAGCCCCTGCCCCCGTGCAAACAGCAGAACCTCTACATCGCCCAAACCCTTAATGCTAAACCCATCTCAGGAAGCAGTGACCAAGCAGATCTTGCAGCTATATTCGGAATTCGGTGTGCTGCCTCTCGTGGAAAGTCCCGTGGAGAGTCCTTCTGTTCTGCGGAACATGGTATCCATGCTCCAAGAGCGCACTGGCAACGCTCAAGCAGACCAGAATCTTACTTGTTGATAGGGTTGTTAGGTTGCAACATCCTTGTTTTTTCAGGGGTATTGGCAGAGACCTTTTGCACAACACTTCGCAGTTTAACCTCATGGTGTCTTGACAAGACAGGAAAACTTCCCCAGAATCCGAGTCACCTGCTGCAGCCGGTGCGCTTGGCCATGCAGGACCCCGGTGTGTTTTGTGTACTTACTTCCCAGTGTGACAGTCATACGCCAGACTCCAACATAGTGTGCTAGAGAATTAGATCTTGTTTGCTTCGGGGTGCGGTTGCAGCATTTAGACAGGGTATCCAGGTGAGTTCCAGACTGGCCCCGGTTGTATACAAGGGTGTACAACAAGTTGCCACACCTGCAGAAGTGGGTTGATAGCCACCCGGATTAGGGTCTAGGCTTTAGGGTTTTCCGCGATGAGTTCCTACTATCTCTGGCATCCGAATGCCAGCCCTATTTTTTCAATCTGAAGCCCCAAAAGGCTTGAGCCTGTACTTGGGAGTCAATGGGTGGCAATAGGCGTCGTCATAACTGGACTACCTTGAAATGAAGATTGTACATGAAGTTGTCTTTCTCATGGCCCCACTTTGAAACCATCCATGAACCTGCAAGTAGACTTTATGTCTCAGTGCTTGCAAGCAGGCTTTGAAGCCTAGACCGGGCAAAAAACCTTCAGTCTGATTCCCGACCTGTGTCCCACCGCCCCACTGAAGATTAGCCTGGAAAATGAGAAGTAAGCTATTAGTACCACATGTTGGAAGGAGGCGGCTTGAGATGTAAAACTTAAACGTCCAAACCCTAGAAGTTTTAGGGTTTGTTTGCGGGAGGGTGGGTGGGTGAGTGAGGTTTTGGGTTTAGGGCATTGGGCATCCATGGTTCAGCCGGCCATAGTGTACGAGAGTGTCTCAAAAAACGGCTATTCATGATACTTACTTCGTGACTCCATAATTCCTTTGAAACCCCCCCAGATATCCCTAAAGTCCCCTACTGAGAGGTTCATGAGTATTGACAACCTACTTTGTAACTACAGGTGTGCTTACGGCCAAACTGCAATCAAATTCAGGGACTTAGAGGGCGCATACTTGGGTTGAAAGTACAGCTATATTTCATATAGAAGTACTTAAACCTCAAAAGGATGTAAAATAAAAGCCCTAAACCCATAACAACCGCCAAAAGGCCATTATTTGACATACTTTTGGGGTCCAGGTACCTAGGTCTCCAAGCAGAGCATCTTAACAAAGATGTGCCTTAAACCCTAGCCTAGCCCAAAACCTTGCGTAATGAACCCTGAGCCCAAAACCATACCCCTAAACCCTATTTGGGAGGTTTAGGGTTCAGGCTTAAACCCTAAATCCCACCCCTCAGCCCTGAACCCTTAACAGTTAGAGGAGGTCCGGAGGCCAAATCCGGGTTGGCTCTCATGTGGTTTCGTGTGGATCTGCAGCTGGGATCCCAAGGAATAACGTAGAAAGCGAGAATGATTCGGCATTGTAACTCTTGAAACGAGCGCGTCTATCCAGAAAAGCCGGTGCTCCCAAACCCTATGCTTCGTGCTTGCCTAGCCTAATAATAGTTCAGGGTCAGGAACTCCTGATGCCCACCTTGCAAGATGTTGGCCTTTGCTCCTCAGGTATGATCCCTCCCCCTAATATTAAGCCCCCCCACCCCCCTAACATTGGATATTCTCCATTGTGATAAATTATAATATAATAGGAATATTTCATATTAGGGGGGCTGGGGGGGTTTTATATTAGGGGGAGGGCGGTATGCCCTTAAATTATGTTGGCAAGGAACCAGCATTAGGCTGTTCCAGGACCTTGGTGCGCAATTGAAGCTAATTACCCAGACCCCCTAAAGGATCCCAAAACTGGAACCCACCAAGATGAACCCCCGTTACTACATTTCCACGGGTGCTATGCCGCTATGCGCACGTTTCATGTTTTTCCGCGAATCATCGTGCCAATCGCATTTCAAAACTGGAAGAAACGGCATTAGCTATGGAACTTGTGCAATTCACAGCTGCAGAGTTTCGTGAAAGTGGAAATACGCAGGTTTCATTGCTTTCCGCATTTCATCGCGCCATCGCATTTGAAAACTGGAAGAAATGACGTTAGCAACGGAACTTGTGCAATGCACGGCTGAAAAGATTTGTGAGCGTGGAAATGCACTCGTTTCATATTTTTCTGCGCTTCATCGTGCCGATCGCATTTCAAAACTGGAAGGAGCGACGGTGCCTGCTTGGGCATTGCACGGACAGAGCACTGGGGAAACGATTTATTGGGAGGCTCCATTTTTCTTGGATTCTTAAGGGGTCTGGGTAAGCTTCTTCGTATGCAACAGGAAGCACAAAGGAGGGTGACTTTCGCTTGGGTTGGGGCATTGTTTAGAATTCTTGTCGCCTTATTGTCCTTCACCTCACTGGGACATGACCTAAATGCCGGTTGCAAGCCGACGGATCATGACCCAAAGTGCCTTGACCCAGACATTCCAAAAAGCTTTGTTAATTATCCCAAACCCTAAGGGTCCAAGTACCTAATAATCCTATACTTACCCAAAACCTGTACCAAAATTACTATTACCCAAATCCCAAGTACCTAATTATTGGGTACATGGACCCTTAGGGAAACCCATGTCTGGAGCCTAGGCGATTGCATGACAATCCTGCCTTAACAGCCGCAGCGCAGCATCCGGAGACTGGGCCGAAGAAGCACCGGGGCTTAGGGAAGGTCTTAGAAGAAGCCTGAATCGTTACCGGCATCATTGCGGCATCATCCCCGAAATACACCTCCCACGAACTCTGTTCTAGTGTTACTAGACTCTAGACTCCTCGTAAGAAATCCCAGCTGTTGATAACACATCCGACGCTACCCCAAACAATACAGGAAATGTTACCATGTGATTCGTGTCGTGTTTATCCTTCCGGCAGAAGTGATTACTAGTCATGCCAAGCGGCAGAGGGGGTGCAGGCATCTATTGGGGTTCTGCAGGCTCTTACGCCAAGTTTCTTGGACTTCCATCTGGGGTACACAGCAGAACTTCAAGTGAACCTGAGCATTGTGACGTCTGATTGAAATTTCGCAGTGGCAGCATCCTCTCGATTGCACGTTAACGGGCCTAGGGGTCGGGCAAGAGCTGCCCGCATTGCAGAAGCTCCAGCACTGCGAGTAAACCTCAGCCCCGGGAATGGCTTGTGCCCAAACCTTCAGGGCCCGGCCAAAAGCTGCCATAATAATGCTGTCAGCTGAAGCGCATCCCTGTTTGTCCATTCTGTTCATGGCTGCCCTGACATCCGGGACCGAGCCACCACACTTCGAGTTTTGTCACGACCTGCAGCGCCGGCTGCTTCGGATGTGGACTCCTCCTGGAGCCACCTCCTAGCCCGTTTCTTTTTGGTTTTCCTCCTTCAACCCAAGATGCCCCCAAAAGTAGGAAGACCCCAACCCAAACCTCCAAACCCTAGACCTTAAGTTAGAGCACCCTCAGTCCTGGGTCTCAGGAGCTGCTCCCAGTCTATATCGCTTCCGAGGATGCAGGTGGAGCCGCTCAAGCACCTGGGCCTTTTGTCGTTTCACAGGGTGTCAGTTCAGGGTGATGATTTTTTTTGGTTTAAGGCTGAAGGAGCATCTAGATTGTGAGGAGTAGGGTTTAGGATTTCAGGGTTGTGTTTGAAAACGGTGTCGGATTTTTCGGACCTTGCATTCAGACTCTTAACTGCATCCCTTCCACTTCACAGCCCTTCTGTGGAACCACATACAGGGCCCCTTCACGCAGGCTGCAGCCTTCTTTGGCTTCATTTTGGAGGTTCCAACTTAGTTGGAGGGTTTGAGGCCAAAGCCCCCGGGCCCAAACCTCTGCAAAACCAAAGGGACAAGTGAACGGTAAGATTGTAAGTAGGGCTCGAATTCCGTGAGTTGGTTTTTGACAGGACTTCGCTTCAAAATGCTGCTGGTTAGTACTTGTAGGTTCATGGACAATCACTGCAGCAGTAATACATGCGCAACCCACATAAGTGGACTCGGGTGGCTTTAAATTGGGATTTACATGCAGTTAGAAGAATGTTTTGGTCTCACTGAACCCTCCAAATAGGGAGTGGCAGGTACAATAGTCCTCCACAAACTACGCTGCCTTGATCTGTTATCTGTACCATCTCGCCCTTCAGTAAACAGCTTTGTACCCCATTCGGCAACTCCCGGCAATTCGAGAGCCAAACCCAATCCCAACCCTCTTCAATGGCATTACTGGGTTGCTGTTAAGGAACTTAAATTAAGTTACCATAATGGGTATATCTAGTAAATAATAGGGTTTCCCCAACATAGTAACTTAATTTAAATTCCTTAACAGCAACCCAGATAAGTATGGGTCACCAGCTGTGGCGAGGGGGGCATGTTGCCATTCATTGCCGGCGTGCTACAACCGAGGGTTTAGGGTTCAGGGGTTTGGAGTTTAGGAAGATAGGTATCATTACATAGGGTTATATGGGGGGGGGCCTAAAGGTTCTTTTGGGGAAATTATTTTGGTCTCCGGTAGGTCTAGAAGGGAAAATGTAGGGAAAATGATTGTCCATATGGCCTTGTTGGAAACAGGATTTTTCATCGACTACCATATCGGGTCATACAGGGTGTGTTGGGGGGGGGGGGGCTGCCTCAACTAGACCTCAAGAAGAAGATGATGATCATGATGATGGTAGTCATTAAGCCTCTTCATTACACAACCACGATGAAACTTTATGAAATCAAAGTTTCCATTTCATATTCCATGTTCGTTTGCACTCGATTCTCCGCTATTGGTAGCAACAATCCCAACTGCTCCCTGTAATCCCTCAACAACCCTTATGTAACCCATTACAATTCCCATGCAACCCCGAAGTGTTCTAAGCTCTAAACCTTAAACCTGAAACCCTAAAACCTAAGACCCTAAACCCTAATCCCCACCGGAAACCCCGAACCCTAAATCCCAAACCTTAAACCCTAAATCCTAAACCCTAAACCCTAAACCCTGAACCTTAAACCCTAAACCCCATAGAATCCCATCAAAACTCTTACACAGCCAAGGTTTGGCTCAAGGAATCCTTGAAGGTTCTTTCCAGGTCGCTGGAGACCGCGGGATCCAGGCAAGAGGATATCAACAAAATAAGGGGTGAAGGGTGAAGGGTTTAGGGATCAGGGTTTAGGATTTAGGGTTTGGGATTTAGGATTTAGGGTTTAGGAATTAGGGCGTTGGGGATTAGGGCTTTGGGGGTTAGGGTTTGGGGATTAGGGTTTAGGGACTAGGGTTAAGGACTTAGGGAGTAGCGTCTTGGGTTTAGGGATTAGGGTTTAGAGTTTAGGGCTGAGGGTCTAGATTTTAGGGTTACTTGGACCTCCCTAGAGTTTAGGTTTAGGGCTCGTGAGATTTACGGTTTATAGGGGTTGAAACCGCAGGGATGATGATAGTCATGTCTTGAGGTGATAAGTGCAACGGACACATAGAATCTTCCTCATTGCAGGGTTGCAACTATAAAGTGTCTCCACAAAGTTTGCACAGTCTTGTCGACTATTCAGGCTGTGCCTACGCCAGGGAGACTATGCGGAGGAGCGGGTTTGGGATTCAGGGCTTTGCCTGGGAGAGTGCTCGCTGGTTTGTGCCTTATGCTCCCCTAGAAATCCCCAATAGACGACTGACTTGGGTGTTATCAGAGCCTGCGCAAGAAGTGGACATCCGTTTGAATCAAGACTTGGCTGCAGCTTATCAAGTGCCAAGCTTTTGGGTTGAGATCTGAGGGCCCCGCTTTGACCACCTGGTTTTGATGGTTATGGCGCCCGGGGCCACGGGGTGGATCTGCTCAGGTTCGGCGACCAGTCACAACTTAGTAGAATCTCCACCCGCGCCCCACTGTTTGTTGACGCCCGCCCTCCCCGACAACCCCTCACCCACAGGCACTTCACTCTTCTTGTGTTTCTGGGAGTTTGCTGACCTCATATACCCAGGTAAAAAAGGAGCTTTTGCTATGCATTCCTGGAAAATCTCCCCCACAGCGGCAAACTCATAACGAATGCCAAACCCTTGACCCCAACCCTTGGTGTGCGCACCTCATTTCTCTCAAGCCCCGTTCAGTATGCTCATAATTAGGAGTACCATCCAACCTCCTGAGCACTAGGAACTCCCAACGACTCCCCATGACTTACAGGTGCATGGGCTGCATGGGTACTTAGACCTCACTTTGACTTGTGTAAGCGTAGCCCCATTATATACTTCAGAGCCTGAGGGGAATGTCATTCCATGAAATTCCAAGTACCTGATAACCATATAGTTTCCCAAAACCCGTATACAAAGCCCCACTTTTCCTCATTGGCTTAAAGTAGGTACATCGCATCTGAAGGAGCTCAAGCTCATCTGCGAGCGCCTGAAGGTTCGTGCCGTGTACTTCAATCGGAGGTACGACGCTAGGTTGAACAAAAGCGGGACGCACTCAGGTCTCTAACCTGCATTGGGCCTTCAAGTCTGTAATCTGTAAATACTACATATTGTCGGCCATTTTGCTGCCATAGGAAAACCCATGAATGTACTAGGCAGCAGCTTACAGACCTATGGTGCAGATATGTCGCTATGCCCTACCCCACGCTGAGTGCGACCACATGACCTTGAATTTCCCCATTTCGGAGTTCTGCCTGTCCCAGCATCGTTAGCAGGACGTCCCATGGCCCCCCTAATCAAGGTATGACTTTTCGAGCGCAGCAGAATAGACTGATAGCATGAATCGGACCATGCAGCGCGTACGCATACATATGCTTTGGCTCTTAAAGTTTCGAAGTTTCGATGATGGCTAGCCAGTGCGAGTTCAGGCTAAATCTTGAGTCCCGCTTCCAAACCCCATTTCTAGAGCTGTTGTGATCGTGACCTATAAGTTTTGCCGAGTACGACTGCAATTAGCATTGCATTCGGGTTCAAGTCAGGGACCGAAACGTTGAATGCTAACAAGCTAAAGCCCTAAACCCTAGATCCCGGAACCCTAAACCCTCGAATGCTATTCCCTAAACCTATGATTGCCTTGCACGTACGAGGAACCTTGGTTGCAGGAAGCAGATGATGGCATCTCCAGCCAGCTGCAGCAGAAGCCTTTCTCCATTTTTCTAGGGCTTAGGGTTTGGGATTTGGGCCGCTTGCATTTTCTCGGCTTAAGGTTCAGATTTTAGATCTCAGGGCCCAGGAATTTGGATTTAGCATTTTATGGATCAGGGCTTTCGGAGTAGGAGTGGTGGATCGAGGAGAGGATTCTCAGCCTACGCATTTGAGCGTAGATTCCTTGTTTTGAGGATTGTGTTTATGTTTTCATGGTGTCTGAGCTCAGCAACACAAAAATAGCATGCACGTGCCCCAGACTGCTTATCTTGAAAGGAAGGATCCCTGCCTCAAGTGGTAGGAGTAGAAGCGGGGCCTACAGAAAGCATTATGATCAGGGTGTAGGGGCTGGTATGCCCAGATGCAAAATTGAAGTTGAAGTGGTTGGATTTCTGACAGGGCTCGTGTCCAAAGCTGATCGAGTTCTTGATAGAAGGCTTAAGGGAGCCACTTACCTGCCTTCCCTCCATCCTAAGGAACCATAGCTGTTAGAATGCTATGTCGTTTCAGAATCTTGAGGATGTGCGTCCCCCACCCTAAACCCTAAACCCTGAACCCTGGACTTGTCTTTGTCCTGCTCGGCGACCTCAGGATGGGTGTTGCGGTGCATAGCTTTGCCAGCTACCTGCTCTACGAGCCAGAGCCTGGTGTTCTCTTCAGAACCATTTGCTATTTACAGACAGGTTTGAAACGCAGGGGCCCCCTTTACAGAACCAAACTGGCACCGTCCTTCTTGAAGGGGACCCCATGAAAAAAAAAGGCCACAATACAATTTGTTTAAAGCCCTGAAACGGTCTGCGGGCGGGGGTTCTTGTCACATGCTCCGCCTTCAGTAGGCGTATTTTGCTGGCCCTTTCTTGGCAAGATCCTGTCCAAAAGCCTAGGACCCCCCCACTGTGCAGGATACATACTTGTTTACATATAGTGGGCTATAGAGATATAAATGTAAAATCTACTTTCCTATAACCCCTTCAACAGGACCTAAATCAGGAGTTGTGTAGAGAACCCAGGAGTCCATTTCAATGAACAGTGGCTTCCACCATGGTCATTGGGGTACTTTGCTGCCTTTCCTGGGTGCTTGCCGCAAGTTGGGACCGAGCTTGGTGGTGTGTTCAGGGGTTTGGGGCTTAGGGTTTCGGGGGTTTGGGGAGTTTTGGGGTTTGGGGGTATAGGGGTTCAGGGTTAAGAGGGTTCCATTCCCCAAGCTTTCCAACTTAATTTCGTAGCATGGAACCTACGAAGCCCTCCGGCTGAAAGACCGCTAGTCTTTGATAGGGTTTTTGTGTGTGGGGGGCTCCTTGTTAGTGTGGAGTACACGAGCAACCCCCCATGCAGGCTGTGTGATACGAGCATCCCCCATGTTTTGCATGAGGTGTTGCGACCTGGAACCTTTGGAAACATTACCCGTGTGTAGCGTATGCAAACCCTAAACCCTCAACCGCAAAAGTTGTGCAGTTCGGCCTCGTGTTTCCAGCTCCAACTGCTTGGCCACGGTGATAGGAGCATGGAATATTTCCATAAGGGTCCATGTACCCAATAGGGGTGTCGTTTTAAGTAGTTGTAGTGCACGTTTTGGGGAAGTATATGATTATTGAGTACTTGGACACTTAGGGCTAGAAAACGGCACCCTGGCGCAACAAAAACATATGTTGTTTTCCTGATGTTCTGAAAGTCTTGTTGGAAATCCAATTTTACAATATCTCCTGATACAGGAGCATCCTCTAGTCGCGCTTTCAATCCTAAGCCATGAGCCCCGAAATCTTACATGAGCTCCTCCATTCTCTAGGAAGTTTGGCAGGACCTAGGTAGGGGAAATCAGTTACAGACATGTCATATGCCATGGCCTCTTAAAACCCTATTTGAAGCATTATGTTACGAAGTTTGCCTGCCTAGGCAATGTCCCCCAAGCCCTGAACGCTTGTATCCTCCCACTTCCCGTGCTATCTGTCATGTTTGCCCCTTGATTCCCTATAAGTTAGTGGGATACTTCCTGTAGGTGGAGGAAATCTTGCACAACCCATATATTGAATGTTTCAGGGACTTCGGTAGGTGATGCAAGTTCTCAGACCCCCAGGAGGATCTAGAAAGTAGAACCCCTAGTATGGTACCCTATACTACTATTGGGTAATTTCTAGGAAGCTTTTAGGGGGTTCTACTTCTTAGATCCTCCCAGGGGTCTGGGTTGTTGACCGTCCAACGTACTTCGCGTAGGACCGCCTCGCAAGCCTTTGCCAAAGCCTGCTGGGTTACCTGCGAGCCCACAGTCTGCTTCGAGTCTTGGCTCTCTTTTCCTAAGGGTCCAAGGACACAACTAAGAGGGTTTTAGGGCCCAAATACCTTTGATATTCATGGTATTTGGGCCCTAAAGCCCTATTATTTGGGTCCTTGGACCCTTAGGGTTTATCATGGGAATGTTCATGGTTTAGGGTTGAGCGTTGAGGGTTCAGGGCTAAGGGTTTAGGGTTTAGGGATACCACCTTAAGGACCCGCCCCACCCCTGACAACACCCCAGCCCCTAATGAGGCCCACTAAGCTCTAACGCAGGGTGGGTGTGCTTAAGGGGCCAAATCAAACCCACACGCTTTAGGGCTTAGGGCTGAACTCAAGACCTCGGACTGCAAGTGCTGGTGCTTAAGCAGCAGGTGGAGTGAATCCCCATCTTATTGCTTATGCAATCACCATTTATGGCCCTAGAATATTACCTGTATTCCTTGCACCTCAAGCATCCCTGTAGATACCACCTACGCCGTCTAAACCCTAATCATTGCCCAAGGAGCATGTCACAGCTTCCGGATGAGATTGGCCTTGCGGAGCTAAGCAGCAGAATCCGGAAGGACTGGAGAGCCCCTATCTGCGAGGCACGTCTGCTGATACACGGGACACAGGTTTTGATTTTCCAAGACCCCTTCACCAAGGAAATACCCCAAACCAGCATGCTAAGGTACCAAGATTTGTTATTTGAGGTATGTTTTTTTAATTACAGAGTGTTGGAAGCCTGGGGGAGCTTGCCCGACAAATGGGGGAATTTTGTAGTTTTGAACCTACCTATAGGGACCTGCATGAATCTAGTCCGACAGCAAAGTCCGCACGTGCCCTAAGCTTTGATTCACATTCATATACCTACCCATACCTGTATTGCATCGTCTACAACCTATACCCCTAAACCTTGTTCTTGGATACTTGGACCCTCTGGTATGTTCTCGGGTTTCCCGGTCTTAGGACGCCAGACTTTGTTTTCATGTCCAGGAAACGTGGGGACTGACAGAGTACTGTGAAAGCCTGAGTAAACATCGGCATCTATCCTTACAGCGTTTATATAACTAGGGTTTAGGGTTTAGGGTGGAGGGTTTGTAAGGAGATTCATGCTACTTCAGCTTCCTTCTAGGCTTTTGGTCACGATATCGGGACACTGGTGTTCCAACTTCCTGGCTTCTACCATAACCCGAAGCCCTAAACCCCCTAAAGCCCCTTAATCCTAGACCCCGAGCGCCTAAACCTGCGCCTAAACCCTAAACCCCAATCCCGAAACCCTAAACCCCAATCCCTAAACCTTAAACCCAGTACCCTGAACCCCAAGCCTTGGCCCTCATGAACCTTACAGCTCAGACTTACGAAGCTCAGCTGCAAGGCATGGGAGTTCGGGGAAGATGCAGCCTTGTCCCAGATGCAGGTGCCTCAAATTTACGGATGCAAATTTGAGAAGTGGTAGCTACTGTAGGATTTAGAGTGTTTACGGTTTAAGGTTTGGATTTTAGTTTATGGGCCTGGCTGCTTAATGAACATGGGGAGCGGGGAGTGGCAAAGAAAATGGAAGCTTCTTGGTTTAGAGTTCAAGGGAGCTCAGGAAGGGAAAGCTGAAGTTGCGATGGGCTGTTCGGCTCTGAGCTTTGGAGTTTGAAGTAGGCGCGTGTGGGGCCGGGGGGGCGGAAAAGAAGCGGAGCTAACATAGGGGAGCGGGGAAGGGATCTTAGGAATTTGGTTTAGAGTCCTAAAGTAGGGTTTAGTATTTGGGGTTGTTCTCAAAATTGTATTTCGGGGTACCAAAAGGGACCCTAATTATGGGAAACTATTCATTCAGGGTCTAGAATTTGGGACCCTAAACCCTAAACCCTTTATTTTAGGCAGCGTCTCTTTCAGGTTCCCTTCAGCTCCAGTTAGCACGCTGCAGGGCTTGGATTTGGGGAGCTCAAGGCTTCCTGCGATGTGACAATAGGTTATAGAGATTATATAGGGGTTATATCGGGATTATAGGATATTTATTGGGGTTATAAAGGGATAGTGGAAAATGGAAGCTACTATTCAGATACTTCTTTGATTTGTGGATTTCTCAGTTATCGGTTTGTCGCTTTGGCTTTATAATGAGTTAGAGCATAGGCTTTCTGGGTTTTACTTGCGAGCAAGTCCGGCATCTATGTTAAGCTATACTCTAAGGGTCCAAGTACCTAATAATCCTATACTTACCAAAACCTGTACTATAACTACTATTACCCAAATCCCAAGTACCTCATTATTGGGTACATGGACCCTTAGGGATAGCCAGCTGCAGGACCATAAGCCCTGCAGCCTGAGTCATAAACAGCTGCCGTGGACTCTGTGCCACAGGCACAAGGTAATTTCACAAAACTGCCCCAATATTCGATCCTGGGCCCCCCAAATTGTAGTTCCCCTAAATAGGGGAACCCCATATAGACCCCAATATACTATAGTCCTTACTACTTGGACCCCGCGAAATGGTACCCCTAATTTTGGGAAACTCCCAAATTTCCCTTCTCATACAACCCCCCTCCAAACCGTGTAGGGATTTTCAAGGAGGTCCTTGATCACTAAACCTTAAACCCTAAGTAAAGTTGAAGCCCCATGACTATAGTCCCCCTGAAGTAGATAGAATATGGGGTATATGCGGCTCGTATTATAATAGACCCACTGCCATATTCTTTCTACTTAAGGGCGACTATAAACCTTAAACCCTGAACCCTGAGTTCTAAAACCTACATGAAAATCCTACACCTTAAGCCCCAAATCCTCAATCAAGCTTGCCTGATGGAGGAGTTTGTGCAGGGACCACGCCTGGCAAACTACGAGAAGCAGCGGAGTCGAGCAGATCTCGAAGCTAACTTTGCCCAATGTCAAGGGTTTGAGGTTTAGGGTTTAGGGTTTTGAGGTTTAGGCTTCAGGGTTTAGGGTTGAGGAGAGTTCCAGGGTTGTACCTCTAAGGTTGTATGCCTGGGTTTGGAATCCTTTGAAGGAATTCTCTACATTGGTTCATATAAGAGCCATATTGGACCATATGGGGCAAACCGTGTAGGGGTACGACCTTAGGGGTGCGACCCAGAAACCCTTATAGTACTTTTTAATGGTCCCCAACAGAGATTGAGATTACGCCATCCCTTCGGTTACCCTTTTGTATACCTTGACGACTTGTCCCACAAGTGGCAAACTTGGGAGGTCACTTTTAAGGGGCACAAGGGTATCTCTGGGGCATCTAGGGAGATCCTCCCCAAGTGCACTGTTAAGGGTTTAGGGCTTTGGCTGTTGAATTTAAGGGTGGCTGTGGGTTTAGGATTTAGGACTCGGGGCATGGGTCTAGCATTGGGAATTAGGGTTTGGTGTTTTCAGGGGTAGGCTGTAAGTATTCCTGGGACGGCAAGCAGGGGATCCTGTGTGACTTCCACATTGAAGTGGCTAAAGAGGTCGCAAAGTGTTCCTTCCGTACCCATGGGCCCGCAAGCAGGGGATCTTGTTTGACTTCCACTTTGAAGTGGCTAAAAAGGTCGCAAAGTGTTCCTTCCGAACAGGTGTCTACATTTTTTCTAGTTCAGTGCCCGAAGCCAGGCGTTTGGATTGTTTTGTGCTGCAAGTACGACTTTCTGGTGTGCGGGGATCTCCCTGTCGGGATGTCCCCTGAACAGTCGTGAAAGCCCAAAGGGCCTGCGCTTGGTTTGTTGTCAGCCTTAGCTGAATATAAGACGTCTGCGCGGTTGACCCAAACTGTTGTTTGTATCGACCTTTAATTGTTGCAGACGATGCATTGCATCCGCACGAGCAGCCCCCGGCGAAAACCCTCTTCATGGCCGGGAAATATTTTTTCGTTGTTGATGGCAATTCAAGCCCTAGACCCTATAAACCCTATGAACCCTAAACCCTAATTAAGTTCAAGCGGTATGTGGTGAGGACGAGAATCCCAACTCACGGCTTTCCCCTTACCTTCGATGGGGGCAGCTGTCGCCGAATGATCTGTACTGGGTGACTTGGTGTCTGATTGGACGATCTGTTTCGGTCACTTTGAGTCTTAGGCTCACAACAATGTAAAGTGCCCGAGAAGGCGGCTCTTACTGAGGCCATGCTTGGCTTTGGGCGAAGGCGGTAAGGGACTTGTGCAGATACTTAAACCCTGACACTCCTAGCGAGCACACGCTTATAATCAGTGAGGGCAGAAGCGAGTTCTGCCTGTCTTAGCCTCATGGGAAGCCATAGGCACAAAATGGAGATTTCCCAAAACTAGGGTTACCTTATTGGGGGTCCCCATAATAAGGGCTATAATATTTTGGGGTCTATATTGGGGACCCCTTAATTTGGGAACCTACCAAATGCTTTCAGCCGGACCTCTGTAATCCTTTGAGCACCTAGGCGATAAAGTCGACCGGACTGCCCGAAAAGGATGTGAAGACTTTTCAGCGCCGGCTGTTCTGGCGAGAGCTTGCCTACTTTCACTACAGCGCACCTTGGCCCATAAGAGCTCATGATCCAAGAGCTTGAGATTCATTGCTAGGGCCTGGGTTCTTATAGAACATGATCGTGATTAGCAGCGCCCACGCACCTGTTTCCAGGAAAGGTCTCCTTTCATTACTCGCCGGCCTTGTCATGCTTTTAAGGCTCGCACCAAGTTTTTAGTCGCAAAGGTTACCTACGGTGGACGGAAGACATTCCGCACCACATAGGACGCCCATGGCACTGTACATGAGGTGGTTCAAGTTTGCCTCCATCCACAGTACTTCAGATTCGTTCCCTTAACCCCAGACTGTGTAATACCCTAAGGTACCTAATAATCATACACTTACCGAAGCCCTGAAATCTCCGGCACCGGGCCTACCCGCGGAGCCAAGTCAGTTAATGCATTTTGAGGTATTTTCATGAATGTTTGATGTATCGTCGCGCAAGGTCTTTCCCAAGATGCGGCGAGAGCCCATCCGTTCGCATTACAAGGACATCCTTTGGAAGCAAGATGCTGTGACTAGGCGGCAGGGCAGAGCTCTTCGCTGTAAATGTCTTGGGTTCAGGGTATCTATAAGCTACTTATAACTGCAAAGACAAGAACCAAGCCCCGGAGGTCTCCAAGAATGGTTATCCTGGAAAATAATGTGGCACTGAGTTTACACTCTATCCCCCCGCTAACAATAGGGGCACAGAAAACTTGAAAACGAGACGTCCTCAATATGGTCTCTTCACTAAAATCAGTGCAACATTACCATATACATATATTTATATATAATAAGCAGGTATGATTGGGTTGCCGCTACCCTGAACCTCCAAGCAGGGTGTAAGCCCCAGGATGGTAATCAGGCGCATTTTCGCGTGCCCGGGGCTTCCCAAATCACCCTGCAGATACTCTCCCGCACGGCTATTGAGGGTCATGGTTAACATTGGAGGGTCGCCGTCAAGATGGTTGCTAAGGGATGATACTTCCACCTCCCTCTCCAAACGTACCCTCCCCAAAAAACTTAAGGAGTTAGTAAGGGTTCTATAGGGCTTAACAAGGCCTAATAGGGCTCTAAATCGGGGGGTGGGGGGGAGGGTTACCTATTGGAGGTGTACTGTTGTAACCCGTAGGTTGTCTAGGTAGCCTTAGGGTAATGTGCACACCTGAAACTCGACCCAGGAAGCCTAAAACACAGTACTCAAGGTGCATACCCTAAATCATACATCATCCAAAAAATTTGTGAGGTATATCCCTTAGTCCATGGGTACTGGCCTCCCTGGGATCATGGCTTCCGCTGAAGTGTGGAGACGGTTTGGGCTCGGCCATTCTTTTGTCTGGCGAGACAGGGAGGGGGATTCACACAAGGGTCTTCAGGACAGGAAGGGAATGAAGTGGTGGACCCGCCTCCGCAAGTAGGCAGTAAAATGCTGAAGGCTGAGCCCTACGCCTTGAACTTAGGACATCTTGAAGAAGTGGCAGCGGGGTATGACTGGATTCCCTCTAGTTGACGCAGCGATGCGAGAGCTTTGGCAGACGGGCTGCTTCACTTTACCTGGCAGTGTTGTGTTCGGCATGTGGTGGCTTCGGGTTCAACATGTTTATGTTGATGTTTCTTCCTGTTTGGCTGTTGGTATTCATGGTT
The DNA here is from genome assembly GCA_905231905.1 of Symbiodinium pilosum. NCBI lineage: Eukaryota > Dinophyceae > Suessiales > Symbiodiniaceae > Symbiodinium > Symbiodinium pilosum. Next base: position 87,053 of record CAJNIZ010005047.1, on the reverse strand, counting down.
GTACTCGCAGGGTCGTGCTTTTTGCTGTTGCGTTGCTTTTCGGCACTTCTTTTAAGGATCTGAAGCATCATGTACAGTAGGTTCCATTTTCTTTTCCACTATCCCAATATAACCCTAAACCCTAAACCCCTAAACCCTAAACCTCTAATCCCTAAACCCCTATTTTCCCAGGCTGGTGTCAGCAAAACATGCGGATGGTCGTTGCCTCCTTCCTGATTCTGGATTGCTGTTAAGGAACTTAAATTAAGGGATTATTGGAAACTGGGATTATATAGGTAACTAAAGGGGTTATAGTCTAAACTCCTAGTATCCCCTTTAATAATGGAGAATCAAATGGAAAAGAAAATGGAAAATGAAATGGAAACTGGGGGAATATAGGGATTAAGGAACTTAAATTCAGTTACTATATTGGGGAAACCCATAATGGGGTTTAGGGTTTAGGGTTTAGGGTTTAAGTTACTATATTGGGGAAACCCTATTATTTACTATATATATACCCAATATAGCAAGTTAATTTAAGTTCCTTAACAGCAACCCAGGATCGAGTATTGCAACATTGACTGGGTGGAAGGCGCCATGTGGCAGCTAGGTTCCTAAGTGGATGCGCTTGAGAGTTTGCCGCTGTTTGGAGCCTAGGTCACTTATCCTGCGGCTGCCCAAGCCGAAGTAAACGGCACTTTTGTAATTATCCACATGTGGAAGCGGAACCGAGGTATGAAGACACACTGGTGGATGCTGACATTGCTATCAACAGCATGATGTGGCAGAATGCTGGCCGTTCTGGCATCGACCAATGGAATTTCGTGATTTCGCCAGAAGGCACGAACCCGAGGAAGTCTTGCGTTGATTGTACAGGTCATTGTGCTCTAAATCGTTGAGTCAGAGCTTCACTTGAAAATCCGACGGCCAAGAACTATGCTGCATAGAGGCACCCCTGAAGTACCCCAGACTTCCGGACTGTTATTACACTCTTACAAAACCAGATGAACCTCTCCTATCCTTTCAGAGAGCCCACCTAGACCCTAAACCTCGACCCCTTAACTCCACACTTGAAACTCCATGTCCCCAAACTCTCAACTTTAAAGTCCAACCCGGAACCTTTGAACAACTAGTCTGAAAATACTAATCTCTAAACCCGACGTCTTCTAAAGTCGACTGGCTTGCAGGTGGATCTCAGGACCCCTCCGGTGCCTACACCAGACGCTGGGTTCCTGAGCTACAGAAGCTGCCAAAACGATCCTGGCCTTAACTTGGACTTGAGGAATTATGGGTTCGGGGCTGTCCATCTTGGGATTGAGGGGCATTTGGGTTGAGGACTGCAGACTATTGATCTTCCTGAATGATTCTATGTGTGGACTTCGGGTTTAGGGCCTGAGGGTTTGGGGGGTTGTGAAAGATTGCGGTATCTCCGTCATAGAATTTCCTGGGCTGCTGCTAAGGAATCTTAACCTATGTTACTATTTTGGAGAAACCAAATTTAGTACTATATTTACCCATTATTGTAACCCTAAACCCTATATACCCATTATGGTAACTTAATTTAAATTCCTAAACCGCAACCCAAGCCACTAAACCCAAAAACATATAGTACTGTAACCCATTGTAAGGGCAGTTGCTTAATTCAAGTTACTTAGCAGCAACCCAGTTTCTTGATAGTGCCTGATGATAGTCGTCGGGGTTGTCAGCAAAGCCTCGGCGCAGAAAAGCTGGCGGCTCACGCATATCTGAGCTATAGTCTGAATTCATTAAAGGGGATTATATAGGGTTTAGGATTTAGGGTTTAGGTTCGAAACCCCTTAAAGGGTGATATATAGGGGATTACATGGGGTTTAGGGTCTAAACTCCTTAAAGGGGGATTAAATGGGGCTTAGGGTTTAAGGAATTTAGGGTCTAAATTCCTTAAAGTGGCGGATTGTATAGGAGACTACTACAATAGGGGTTATTAAGGGTGATACTAGGAGTCTTGACTGTAGTTCATATTTGGGGCTTAGACATTTTACCCCAACGATGCAGGATCAAATAGAAAGAACAAGTATCAAATGAAAACCCTGGTTGCACGGTGGTGCTGGTTTTAACTGGAACAGAACGCCTTGAAGAGGCCGCTCTTGACGTGAAGATTCATAGCTTTACTTGAACTGGCATCGCAGCCGTGCACAGTAGGATGTGCACAGTAACACACTTTCAAACCGCTTTCCAGGAACATCCCGTACACTTGGAGGTTTCCCAACATCAGGGCTACTGTTTTGGGGGTCCGCATAACATGTCGATTATAGTATATAGGGGTCCATATAGGGGCTTCCGTGAAGGAAAACCCAACAAATATCGAGGAACAATCCTACAGACCCTGACAGCTAATGTGATAGTTTCGGAATATGGGTTGTTCCCTAAATTATGGGCCGCTTTTGGGTATAGATTATATTACGGCACCAAATATTCAGTGGTACCAATATGGGACCCTAATTTTGGGAACTACCCATATGCCTTCCCAGCCTACACTTCCCCAGGCCCGAACCAACTCCTGGAGCCAGGAGCTTTAAACAATGTAGTGCAAGGGTCTAAGCCATCGGAACATGTGAACTAGACAGGTCAAAGATTATGAGGGGATTGGTAATTCTAGATATCTCTATAACCTCTTGTAATTCTAAGATATGTTCTACTTGATCCCCGCTTATTGGCGGCATTTGTCACAGTGGAAGCAGCAGCACAGACCTGTGGGTTTCGAAGCTTGTTGGCCCGCTTCCTGCATTTCCCACAATGAGGACTAACTACTGTTTGTAGGAGCACATACATGTATACTTTTACGAGGGGGGGACTCCGTTTTGGACATTATGTAACCTTTACACAATCCACCATATGACCCCTACATAGCCTCAACCTAAACTCTGAATATCCCCTATTTAAGCCCTACATAACCCTAAACCCTAAAAGCCAAAAACATAACCTTCAGATCCCAGGATTTCTGCACAAACCTTGGGATGCGCCTGAGGAGGTCCTGAAGGCGGCAGGTGTCACTTTAGGCGAAGCCCAGCTCATCATAGGGTCTATAGAGGAGTATATAAAGGAAAACAGGGGGGATATAGGGTATGTGAGAGTGTATAAGGGAATATGGGGTTCAGGGTTGAAGGTTTAGGGCTTACGGCTTGTGGTGTAGCGTTCAGGGCTTAGGGTTTTAGGGTGTAGGGGTTGGGGCTTAGGGTCAAAGGTAGGGTGTAGGTTTAGAGCTGAAAAGGTTCAGGGTGTAGCGTAGACCCAGACTCTGTATGATGGGTGGCTTCCCATCATCAACCAAGGTCCCTGTATAGATTCTCCTGAGTTTGGCCACAGCGTTTTCGGCAAGCTCACGCGTAGCGTTCCACACGGCGTTCAGTTTCCAGCCGAGCTGTATCTTGTTCATTCAGGTGCAAAGCCTTCTTGTAACCCTGAGTACCCGCAGTCTACTAGTACTTACCCATTAGTTCATAGGTATAACTGTATGACACGTAAAGCTGTAGGTATCTGGGTTACAGGTGAGCCCTAACCCCCAATTGCAACAAACTGTTTTAGCCTGCAAGCCCCACTGCAGGGCGGGATATCAGAACCTATCATGCCCAATTATCCCGTATGGCCCCACGTAGCTTAAACCCCCTTAGGAATTATGGTACTATAGTATATGTGGGTCATGCAGGATTTTTAGTAAAAACAATACTATACAGGACCCTATAATAAGTAGGCTCAGAGGCTCATGAGCTCTTTTACCCTAAGTACCTGATAATTATCTACTTCCCAGAAAACCTGTACTATAATTATTATTACCCAAAACCCAAGTATTTGATTATTGGGTACTTGGACCCTCTGGGTTAGCCCATACGTAAAACCAACTCCCAGGAAACGTACCCTGTACGCTGCGTGCCGGATCTGAAAAGTGCGCGTGAGAGCTCTGCAGACTCAGTGGTCGACATGCGTCGCGACTCGGTCATGTAGGGGATCTAGGTTGCACGGTACACGGTTACAATCCCTCCTGATCAGGGTTACGGGTTCTCGCAAATATCTCCTTCGTGGGAAGGCGTAGGAGTTCTGGGTTGTAAGGACATGGGGTTGCCGGCTAGAGATTTAGGGTACCGGGCTGGGAGTGTGAATTCGGTTTCAGGGTTTGGGATGTAATGCTAGGGCGTTAAGCTTTCTACTTATCTGCGGAGAAAAACCACCATTACTCCCGCTGTTCTTACACCTTTATCGAGCCTTAGTACCACTCGTTTTGCCAGTGTCATGACACCAATCAGTTAGCTATCACCGCTCCATGTGCCAGTCTCAACTACGGTGTGCCTAGAGTAATTTATACATATATATATATACACACCTAATAAAGTGGTTTTGTACCTAGTACTTCGGTATCTTTACCTTTCTTCAAGGGACTTAGATACTTTTGGTGGAGCTTAGATTGTTTGGTGCGCCGCTGCCAGAAACTTGCTTTGGGACTAATGTGAGCCTCGTTTAAACTCCCACCCCTGAGTCCGGAGTTCTGTGCGGACCAATCTCCAACGAAAGTTCCGGAAAATTGGTGGCCGTAATAAAATCTATGGGGCCTGAGCTCTTTCGGAGTAGGAGTAAGAGCAAGAGCTCTTTCAATTGCGAACCATGATTTTTACGGATTTTGAGGCCCGGAAACTTCACTATTACCACCCCATTATAAAATGCACCCCAGAACCACCCAATACGCGCATAGGGCATATCAAGCAGAACATAGGCCCGCATTAGAACCAAATCAGAGCATCCTGCATCTCAGGATTTTATCACAAACTTTGTCATAACCATGCTTACATTACCCCTAAACCCCAAACCCTCAAAAACAAAACCAACGTGCTTTCGGCAAAGTTGCTAGGGAGTTGTGCGATACGGTTTCTTACTAAGAGGATCCAAGTACCCAGTAATCAACTCCCTCTGGGGGGACATACAGGGATATCTAATTTCTAAGGCTATATAGGGTTTAGGGCTTGAGATACAACAAAATTAGGTAATTGGAATTTGGGCAATACGATGTAGGTAGCAGTAGCTGTCGAGCAAGTTTTTGTCAAGTCTACGGCTATTAGATACTTAGACCCTTTTGATTGCAATAGGCCAGCAAGAATACTGGAGATGTCCAGCTAGCAGCTGGCAGGGGAATTCCGACGACGAATCTAGGTTGTGTAATCCCGTGATTGGTTGCTGAAGAAACCAAGAAGGGTCCCTGCCCTAAGGGTCCAAGTACCAAATAATTTATCATAGACTTAACCACAAATTTATTGTACTACAATTACTATTTCCTACACCCCAAATATCGAATTATTGGGTACTTGGACAGAGCCGCAAAGAGCTCAGAGATACAGATTCGGTTATCTGTTCACTTACCCTACTGGGGCCTCGTAGGGAACATGGCAAAAATACATATATATATATATATACATATATATATACAACCTTTTGTACATATACGTAGGGTTTAGGGTTTGGGGGGTTTAAGGTTTAGCAGGGAATAAGGGAATGTAGTGTATAGGGGCCATATGGGGATTACATTCCCTTATGTCCTGCTAAGAACTGGTAAGTTAGTAAGAAGTGCTTCTGTTAAATCATGATATTTCGTACCGATAAACAAGCTAATTGGATGCCTCAAGTTGAACCCTATGTGCCCTAAACCCTAAAACCCTAGATGCCAAAAAGCGACAGCAACGTACAAAGTCTGAGCAGCCTAGATTCAAAACTTTGCATGAGGCCTATAGTCGCCCGCGCTTAAGCCCCCCAAGTAGGTAAATTCATGATTGTTCTGGGCTGCTTAGAAGTTTGTGGGGCCAAATTTTGCCTACCTTGCCGGCTTAGGTAAACTTATGTGATCCAGACAGCCCTGGCAGTTGATCGCACCAAACACTCATACAACCCTCTGACTGATCATGGGAAACATCGAAAAGTCAAAATTTACTTGGCAGCATCATGAACACTCACTGTGGATAATGGGATAACCTTGTGAAACGTCCACATACTTTCTCAGGCGGCATCATGAACAGTGACTGGAATGACAGGGAGGGCTACGATGTGATCAGCCTACCTGGAGGATTGGATCTGAGGTTGGAAGTGAGGGTCCAAGTGCCGAAAAGTACCTGCATCAGGGAAACCTTCTTGGCTCAAGGTATATATGATGCGGATAAGAAGGCTTGCGCTCTTAGTGGCGGGTACCCTAAACCTTAAGCCCTAAACCCCAAACCGAGTCCATTCCTCTTGTTAGCAGGGTTTGGGATTGGGCCTTGGTGTTGTTGGGTTTCCGGTCTGCAGTATGGATAATGAAAAGAAACATGGAAACTATTATATTATCATAATTGCTGTGTAGGTTGGGTTATAGTCGGGAATCAGGGAATACATCATTTAGGGGTTCTATTTTTGCCAGAAATACTAGCATTCTTGATGCAATAATGACTGGCGCATCTGCAAGTGTCCTTGATGCTGTTTAACGTCTTCTTGTTTAGGCCGGCATTCTGGGGTCTTGCAGCGAGCACATACGGGTCATACAGTGGGACACTAGGAACCGGCGGATAGTGATGATGATGATGATGGTGATGATGATGAAAATGGTACTGATGATGGTGATGGTTATGATGACGAGAAAATGACGATTATGCTGACGATGAGGATGATGGTGATGATGATGATGATGATGATGATAGCTTGCAAAGATTGGACCCTGCGCACCAAACTCTGAACACGCTTAAAGCCACTTAGAGCCGTACTGATAGCATAGCCCAGCTATAAGCCCCCCTGCCACCCCACCCCACCGCACCTCCAGATCCCCTGATTGACTTGGCTATACTTGGTTGCACGAACTCTGCTTTTGCGGCAAGGAGAGCTTACCAAAGTGTTTACAAGGCGCGAGTTCAGGCTACCCAAGTCGCGCTTCAGTCTCACTGGCAACTATTTTCAGGATGGGCTATTAGGGTTTTGAGCTTAGGGTTTATGGCTTAGAGTTTTGGGTTTGCGGCTTAGGGTTTTGGGTTTGGGGTTTAGGGTGTAGACCTTGCCATTCCCAAGTCTACCCTTATGAAGGTCCTAATAGGCGAAGAAGGAATTCTACTCTCTAATAGCCCGTCCTTGTTTTCATGGGAACCTTGAAAGTTGATGAACATTCTCCAACCCAATCGGGGCCATTCCAGAAATAAGGACTTCCAAACACCAAGGGAGCTATAGTCTAACTCTGGGGGGTTATTTTAGTTATTTTGGGGATTATATGCACTTCTATAGGGGGTATTAAGGGGGACCCTAGGAGTTTAGACAACGGCTCAAGTAGCCTGATCTCGTCTGGGGCTGATCTGCATCCTGGCTCCAATTCCCACCTTCTTCGGTTTAGGGTTTAGGGTTTAGGGGGAGGTAAGCGCCAGGAAATCCAAAGCTTGCAGTCCCTAGGCATTCAGCTCGTAAGGTCGCATTAAGGCACGCCTTGATGGATTGCAAGGTGCAGGACGTAGTCCATAAACCTCTAAGACTCTAAGCCTGGATTAAGCGCTCAATCCTCAAGTCTTAACCCTAGATAGCCAAAAGCCCAATTCATGACCATGCAACTTGTGTAGTCTTTTGAAACTAATCAATCAAATACAGACAACACTGGTGCATCATGAGATGTTTACCAAGCTAAAACCTCAACACCCCAAACCCTAAAGCCCTGCTCTGTACCCTGAACCTAAAGCCCTCTTCTCCCTAAACCGCAAACCCTAAAGCCCTCTTCTGATGAACCCTAATGCCCTCTTCTAACCCTGAACCCTAAACCCTAAACCCTGAACCCTAAACCCTAAAGTCCCACCAGCCCTCCTCAAAGCCGGAGAGGAAGCCGAGGTCAACAGCTGCCCGCCGACCCAGCCGCTCGCGATCTCCTCGACGTTCTGCTGGCAGATCGCGGTCAAAGGCCCGAAGCCCTATCTGTTCAGGTAGGGTTTAGGGTTTAGGGTTTAGGGTGTAGGGTTTATGGTTCATATGGTACAAAGTCTGGTTTCTGTAGTAGTAATTTCCCTTGTGGTTTGGGTAAGAATTCCCCATATGGGTACTTAGGACCCTTTGGGTATCTGTTCAGGTAGGGTTTAGGGTTTACAGTAGTCTTTACGTTTCAGGTAGGGTTCATAGGGTTTATTTCGAAATTTTCTAGTAACCTGGCTTGTTCATACTGTGCGTGGAATCCCGCTATGAGCTCGATAAGCTCCCGGCTAAGTTGTAAATGCCGCCTCAATTGGTTTATAGTTATCCTGCACCTCCACATTCGATTTCAGCGGTGCAGGGGTTTTAGTGGTGCAGGGGTTTAGGGATTGAGTGCCTGGGATCATGGACTTTGGGCTTAGGGGTTGAGTTTTCAACTGCATCGACGCTTTGAGGCAGCTTTCGAACCGCGCTTCTATCCAGCTTCCTGTGCTTGCTCTCTGCAACGTTAAGGCCTAACCCCAAACCCTAAACGCTACACCACGTGGATGGGAATCTGGACTTGGCCACAGGCTCTCATGCCCAAAAAGCATCCGCTAAGCCATCAAAGTGCAAGACCTTCGCCTTCAGCTCCCTGGAAGACAACGTGCGAAAGCTAATTGCGACACCCCAACACGTTCTCATGCGTACTCGAGGCTCACATGCCTACAAAGATGTGAGAATCCTTCCCTTGTTTTTCAAGATCCATTGCGCTGGAGCATCCAGAGAAACACCTTCCTGTTGCTTGTGCGCAAAGCCGGCCTTTCAAGCCCCTTTGAACCCCTGTGCCTTCCAGGGGTTCCAATTTTTCAGAGCTCGCTACGAGTCTTGTCACGACCAGCTCGGAGGTAACGCGGCACGCGCAGCCAACAGCATCGAGCTGGACCCTTCGCGACTCCAAGACTGCCGTCATAGATCTGGACGACTGATGCTGCTTTGTTCCTGGGTGCATGTTGTCGTAGACATACTGAGAATCCCAAGTACACTTCTCCTCAAGTACAAGCCTCCGAATAACTTCCTTCATGCCTTTGATCCACACTTTCTAACTTACCTGGCCTTCGGTTAGCTAAAAATGAAGGAGGGATCCTTATAGTAGTCCCTATAAGACCCATTTTCGTAGTTTTCATTTTCTTTTTCACTCCTTCATTCCCAGCTAACCAAAGGCTAGTTATTGGCTTTTGGGGTGCAGAAGTCAGCATCAGCCTGTTCCCTTCATGAAAAACACCCTGAAGAAAGCACACGGTGAATTTTCGAGAAGCTGTACAGAGGAGGCTGCGGGATGCTTGTCAAGCCTGCCGCCGCCAGAGTTATGTGGGGGGCTTCAAATAATCAGGGGTCCCAGCCTGAAGTTCCCGATATAGGGTTTAGGGTATAGGGTTTAGGGTTTAGGGTATAGGGTTTAGGGAGTCTATGAGGGAAGCTCATTTCTGAACTCCTCATATAAGCCTCAGGCCATATGTCGATTTCAGTGTACTTCGAAGGCATAGCAGTTTGCCTCAAGCTGCTCCATGTCAGGTCTTTTTCCCATGATGCAGTGAATGAGTAAAATCCTGAGTGATCTTTCGCGGTTGAGGGTTCAGGGTACCTAAGGTCTTGAAATCATGGTGCGGTAGTATACTTACCTCAGGTTGATGTCCACTAGTAGCTGTACAGAAAAATTATGGTACGAGGCAATTTTCACTCTTCTCGACGCTTGACTCTGGAAAGCGTCCCGTGCCATCAAAAGATGGAGCCAGCGGTGCTGGCACCTCTGTCAGTCGCAAAAGCAGGGTGGGCCGCTGGAATTCTTTGATACACAACTTCTCACAGAGCCCAATATGGCTCAATTGAGGAATATACCCTGAATGAAAATAGAATATTCCGTACTTGAGGGGTATTGGGCTCCTTGGGTAGAGATTATGAGGGAGTGGCTTCCCTTTGCTTCCATGATGACCCTTGCCAAAATTCAGGCAAATAAGCTGTAGTCATCTTTTGGCCAGGCATGCTGCGTGGCCCTGAACCCAAATGCTGGTGGAGATAGGGGGTAGAACCGATTCCCATGCTTTGTCCCCTGCATCTTGTGCATGTGAGCCAGTGACGTGGAAATTTGAGCCCTAATCAAATCATGTCCCCCAGAAGGTCCAAGTACACAATAATTAAGTACTTGGGTTGAAGGTAATAGTAGTGTCTAGTAGAGGTTTTGGGAAGTATATAATTATTAGGGGACGCTTAGGGTACTCGCAGATATCAGGGGTTTTACCCAAAGGGCCCGCTCTGCCGTACATTCTCTATGACCCACGAGTGAGACATTCCCATGGCATTTAGCCTCATAAGTGCTTCCCCCACATCCTTTTCTTGTTATACTAACAGTCCACAGAGCAATCATCCTGAGATGACAGTCGTCGATTGGAAGAGAGAGTAGCCCTAAGCCATGTAAACCCCTCCATAAAACCCAAGTCACGGCTTCATTTTCCATCATCTTGTCCATTTGATTCTCCATTTTTTGGGGCAACGCCCCTAAACCCGAACCCGCAAACCTGTTGACCTGTTTTTGGAAACCCCCTACCCTATAGATCCTTATGCAACCCTATATAGCCCTTTCGAATACCTGCACCTTTATAATCCTTAGTACAAGGACTCCCAAAAAAGTGCTGGATTTCCCAGAAACCGTAAGCCCTACGAACCCCTCCAGAACCCAAGTTGCCTTTGTTCATCCCCAATCCCCAAGCCCTAAACTCTTTCCTGATTTCTCCGGTTTAGAACCTTACCGTGCTGTCTGAAGCATGCAAGCGGCAAAACCTTAATCCCTGAACTTTAATTACACCCTAAACCCTAATCCCAAAACCCTGATCCCTAAACCTCAGTCCCTAAACCCTATATCCCTAAACTCAAACTCCTAGACCCCCCAAAACAAAGGCGTGTTGGACTCAAAAAGTATATACCTTTACATAAACCACGCAACCAGGCGTCCAGGGCCTGCTAGTCGGGAGATGAGCAGCCCAGATGTCACAGGCCCGGTCGGTGCCTACTTTGAGGGACCCTGGAGTTACTACGGTTTAGGGTTGAGGGGTTAGGGTTTAGGGTTGAGGGTTTAGGGTTAGTGTAATTGGTTAGGTAACCTATTATAGTGGTTTACATGGGACTATAGGGGTGAAATTTTGGCTAACTCCAAGGTCCCTCAAAGCAGGGTTATTAGGGCTCCTTAAAAAAGAGTCAGTTATTCGGGTTCCTTTACAAGGGTATTTTTAGTGGTATCCTTGAAAGGGCTTTAGGGTTCCTTTAAAAGGGTTTAGGGTTTTTTGGGTGCCTTTGAAGTTGTTTAGGGTTTTAGGGTTCCTTTAAAACGGTTTCGTAAGAGGGTTTGAGGTGTTTAGGTGTTCTTTAAAAGGGTTTTGGGCTCAGGGTTTGACGTAGGGTTCTCGTACAGAAGGGCTTATCAGGATCTTCCTGGGGCCTCCCAGAGGTTGTATGGGGATGTGCTCGTCAACCAGTCAGCAGCTAGAGGCGCGAGCTCAATAGCGATGATAGGATTACACTCCCCCAAACTAACATGGAAACCCATATAGCCCCCTTTTTGAAGGACTGTAGTCTTCATAGGGCCCTTTTTGGGTTTCCATGTTTTTTTCCGGGAGTGTACTAAAGCAAGTAGCAACGATTAGCCACCCTTAAGAACCAAGGGGATACATGGCTTCCTGTTGGTTAATAGCGGTGCCGTAATAATTTCACCAGCCCATTTCTTCATTCTGTACTAACGTATCCTAACCACCTGAATGCAAACTCTAGATTAGATGATTTTCAATTATCTTTTTCTGTTCTTTCATTGCCTACTAACCACCAGCAAGCTTCCTCATAACTTTTAGAAGGGGGCTCCGGGGAACACGATACTGAAACTGCACATGGCCATGCCAGCAATTATGCAATACAACGACTGACAATAACAATGATAATAAACATGTAGTACCTGGACCCAATGATAGCCTCAAACACCTAACAACAGCCAAAAAGGCTATGATTTTACATACTTCTGGTGTCCAGGTAGTAATAAAAACGATAAAGTAGGCGCGCTTCAAACGCAAGCAGAACCAAGCCAGTAGGCACCGGGAGCTAGCATCATTCAGGCTTCTACCATTCCAAGCCCTTCATACCCCTATCGAATCCCCTCATATCCTCCTAGAACTTGTGGTAAAGAAGACTCAGTCTTCTAGATACTAACCCTAAACCCTAAGCCCTAAACCCTAAACCCTAAGCCCTACTACTCCCACATCAACCCTGTAGAGCCCAAGGATAATGCGTATAAACCACCTTCAAGGAATCCCAAGACCGTCGGACAATGCTTCTCATCCACCGCTTTTACAGCAACCCCAAAACTCTAGGCTAGTTCCTATACTATCCTATAAACTACCTTGAAACGAACCCTGAATTCCTGCAATAACGAAACTGGCAAAAAGGGGTCTGTATTTGGGCCGCCCCCATATTGTTCTAGTACGCCACAACTTGCGTCCACATGCTGAGCTTGCAGCAAATTCGTTGGGCCACATACAGGCTCGCTGCTTTCGATTCATTATTGCTGTAGCAGCTCGGTATGAAACATGCCCATCAATGATCAGCGTATTCATCCCACGGCCGCTGGCAGATGTTCTCAGGGGAGCGGATTCTATGGCTAGCGGGATAGTGTAGGCGTAAACCCTATGAGATACAAATCCTTGTTTCAGTCAGCAATCGCCAGAGAGCCCAGGCGGAGTCCCACAAGCTTCCCGTCTCCCTGATGCTCTCAACTGTTCTGCTACGTTTGAGGGTCCAAGTACCCAATAACGGGTACCTGGGATGTGGGTAATAGCAATTTGTAGCCCAGGTTTTTGAGAAGTATACGGTTCCTAGGTATTTGGACCCTTGGGGTTACTATTTCTAGTTTGTAACATCACCATGCTTAGCCTCGTTACTATTCCTCCTGCTGCTGCTCCTCCTCCTACTACCGCCACCACAACGACGACGACGACGACGACGACTACTACTACTACTACTGCTACTACGCTGTTACTGGGCTCCTGACGCCTAAGCAATTTGAGGATGCGCCATTATTTGGGTAGCCAGGATCTACCACCCGAAGAGACGCCGCAGGCTCCGGGAGTTGCAGTGGAGCTCATAAGGTGTGCTTACTGGGGGTTATTAGGGAATTAAGGGGATGTATTATATAGGGGTTATACACGCAGTGCATTCCCTGATTCCCTACTAAGAACCATTTTTAAAGCTGTTTGGGAATAAATGAACGGTCCCCCACAGCAAGTCACGGTGGGCAGACTTAGACGTAGGCCTATTCTAGGAAATATTAGGAGCATGTGAGGGCTGATCCTAAGGTTGCGAGTTGCACCTTTTGATCCATTGAAACTGGTCCTGGTCTCGCTGACTACCCCCATCTCCCTGGCCTGCTTCGGCTTGCCCTTTTTTGTGGGGGGGGTTTAGGGTTTAGGGTTTAGGGCTCAGGGGTGATTCAGACTCCCTAAGCCCTAGCGACACCTCCATTACCGGCTTCTGTTGGCTCCCGGTATGGGTTTCGGAGCTTCCTGTCGAAAGCATGGAGGGGCTTCGAATCTCGAGGGCTGAGAACACACAGGCGTTATTTTGGGTGCCGAAGCCCTCATTTGTCTGCCTCACCGGCGCTCTGTAGAGCTAAAGCGTACGTGATGGAGGTTCAGAAGCTAAGTGGTACTTTCCGTAATGAGGCGCACACCTATAGACCCCAAGGCACTATGATCCTGATTACCGGGACTCCAAAGTGGGTACCCCCAATTTTGGGAAAGCCCGAACTGTTTCACAGGGGTGCCGGGCGGTTCTACAACCAACTCGAAGTACCTGCAGGATCCAAAGTACACGAAACATTGGGTTGCTGTGAAGGATCTAAATTACATTTCCATTTATGCAGAAACCAGGTCTATGTATGTATACTATGGCAACTTACCTTAAGCTGCTTAACAGCAACCCAGAATTCAGCTTCATTAGTACAGTGCATTCAGGGACAAGGTTGACTGGCAGAAATGCGTGGTGTCCATAATGGCCCATGTACCCAATAATTGGGTACTTCGGGTTTGGGTACAGTCATTGTTGTACAGGGTTTGGGGAAGTATATGATTATTGGGTACTGGGACCATGCGGCTAATTTTTGCAGAGATCCATGCATGGCCGCAGCACTGGGAAGTGTTGAAATAGGCTGCCACCCACCCCATTCAAGTACGGGGCTTCTGCTTCAAGAGTGGGTCTCCAGTAAGGGGCCCTAAACCCCGCAAAGGGTATCCTGTGGGTAGACATTCTCCAATTCTTTCTGGAGGTTGAAGGAAATCATCCACACGGCGGGTCCCCCTTAAATGGGTGACGATCCCATATAGACCCTGCTATAGGGACTCCCAAACAGGGCCTCAAGTTTTTGCTTTACAGTTTTCTGAAGCCAAGTAGCTGAAAGCTGGCATGGCGCGACCCCAACGGCGCAGTGGCGACGGAACTGACCCCATTGTGAAGCTTGGGAAGTTTAGAGGGAAATCCGGGTGCAGAGCAGAGAGTTCAGGGCTGCCAGGGTCCAGCGGCACAGATATTCAGGTAAGCAATATGGTACAGCCGACAATGTGTCCGGCGAGTGGATGATACGGAAAATTTTCCCACACATTGTTATCATAGGGACCCCCAAAAAGGTACGCCCATTTGCAAGATGTGCCCCAGGAAGCTTTTCGTGGTCTCCAGTGCCTGGCCGTACAAGCCAACACATTCGCCTTCTAAGCCGCTGGTGCTGCTCCACGGGGCCACAGAGCCGGCAGAGTTCACAGGCAGGTTGTCCTCAAATTCAGAGGAATTTAAGAATTGGGTTTAAGATAATTATCTGATGTAAGGTCCCACAAAGGGATCTCCAAGTCTCGCTCCATAAATGTATTGAGTGCTCACTCCGAATGAGAACAACTACTTGATTCATCCCTCAGGTCCAGAGAGTGCATGCTACCAGAATGCTGCTCGACGGCTATGGTATCTGGTTTAGGGGTTTAGTGGTTTAGGGTTTGGGGTTTCTGGCGAACTTGTGTTCACACCTTGCACCGTAGACTAGAAGGGACTTGTCCCTCTTAACCTTAGCAACTCTAGACCCCTAGACATGCGAGCCGGCCCTGATCCTAACCCTGCACTGTTAAAAAAATGTCAGGAAGTGCGGCAACTTGTAAACCTGACACTTCAATTTTCCCGTCTGGCCTGTCGTGTACCCAACCCCTCAGCTGAACCTCTCCAAGCCATGCCGCAAAGGTCAAGTTGGCACAGGGGCTGTTGCGTCCCGAGCATGACTTGCTCTTTGTCATCGACGTCTCGGAGGTCCCTTATCGGCAGTGTAAAAGGTAGAGAGAGCGCTAGCGAGAGAGTGAGAATGAATGAGAGGGATGGGGAAGAGGGATGGGAGAGGGTGGCGTGAGAGAGAGAGAGAGAGACCGGCAATGCCACAGGGAGGGGGAGAGAGATAGAGAGGGAGAGAGCGAGAAAGGGAGAGCGAGGGAAGGAGGGAGGCAGGACACAAAAAGAGCGTGTGGGAAAGAGGAGCTGGCAATTGCAAAGAAAGCAAACTTCAAGCCCAAGACCAACCCTCAGCCACTGGCCTTCGTGTCTATGCTCGGAGGTAGCTTCCCCGAAAGATTGGGAAGCTGAACTGGGCCGCCCAGGGAGATCCAGGAGAATGTTGGAGAGGTGGGTTCTTGTCCAAGCTACTGCCTACAATTTATGGGTGAGGAACTGCCGGTGTTCAGCATCAGTGCCTTGACGAGATAAGATCACAGCAAGATGTAATAGGTATAAGAAGCGCAGCTTCACGTGCGTGTAAGGCATAGGGTTAACAGCGATTTGGGCTTGGGGTTCTCGCGAAGGACTGCACCGATGTATGTAAGGCCCAGATTGGCTGGTACATAAGGTGTACATGGGAGAATGGATCTTGAAGCCTAGTTCGTGTCAGACTTGTAGATTTCTTTTGAATCTCTTCGGCCTCATTATCCGTCATCCTGCACTTAGCCCTTGCCAAGACACCTGCCACCACGCCGGCTCCTCCTGTCTGGCAGTGTTGCTGGCTCATGCTGACCTTCTAGGCATGCATCTTTCCTCAGCTGGATCCTTGCAGGGTACAGGACTCCAGCATAATGCCAGGCTCATTCAGCCTTTCCGAGCCCGACTGCGCCCTCCACTCTCCTTCATCTGCCTCAGCTCCTTCGCTTTCTTACCCCTGCCGGTCACTCCACCCTACACCCCAACTGGGTAGAAGGCGTGAGGACTAGGATGTTGGGGTACGCGTTCACGTGGGGGTTGCAGAGGTGTAGTGAACCCGGTGGAGGCGTGATGGAGCTGTGGAATGGCGTAGGAGAAGCTTAGCATGCCGCAAGGGTTTGTAATCCATCCCCCGTCCAGTGCAGGAGACAGCGCCTTCTCCCTAAACGCCTTCGAAGTAGCGCGCATGGAAAACCCTGCCTTTTCCGTAAACGCATTCCATGTTTTAGCCTGGTGGTATAGGAGGCAATGTCTTTGAGGGCACGTTTGTGTGTTATGACTACACTGCACGTTTCAGGGCTGACCAAACTGGTCCAGCCTTTGGATTCAACTTGTGGCTGTGTGCGCATTCATGGTTCTGTTTGTGTCAAAAAGGAAGTCCTTCCAACTAATTATTCCCTATAGAATACTGAAGAGGGGCCCCCTCATCTCCTCATAATTTGCGTATATCTATAGGGAGGAGAGCATACCCCTGAAACCTGAAGTGAACCGGGCTCCCACAAGCTGTGGGCTTAACTCCAACGCCGCCTTAACAGGACAAGAGTCCTCCAGCTGTGGTGATTCCCATACCCTCGCTTTTTCTTTGCATCATTTTTGTATGTGTACATGCTGTGCCCCAGCACGAGATGGTTTAGTTCAAGGTTTTCTCCAGATCCCATAACAGGTGGTTTGCCAAGTTCAACCCCAAGAACGCCACTGTCATTGCCTCCGGCAATGATGCGGAGTTGTGGTTGCCTCTGGCAACGCGGTCGTTCTAGAGAGGTCTTGTTTTTGAGGCGAGGCACAAGCTTAAGAAAACTGCAGTCCCCGCTGACAGATCGCCAAGATGATGTACGCCAGTACAAAAAACACAGATGAGCTACGGACGAAATTTAGGTTGGGGCACCTATAGCGGACTATATATGGTTTTGGAGGGGGGGACCCGACCCATTAAGGGATATACTACAAATTTAGTACAGGGTCCAGATGAAAGGAGGAAACGTTTCAACGCTGTGTGAAGAACAGCCAAGGTAAGGCTTCATGACGAGCAGCGCGTGTCTAAGATGATTGTGCTTGGGGATCCCCCCTCCGACAAGTCTACGGCTCAACTTGCGGCTGGAAACGTGGAGCTGTGCGTTCTGAGCCGCGACACACCCATGCAGCAGCTTGTTGAAGCCGTTGACTCGCAATGCTCACCGTCAGCACTTGACTTCAGCGACCTGTACCTGGACATTTTATGAAAGATCTTGTTGACGATGCGCTGTTTCGTAAGGACCCGCTAAAACTGGCATGCTTCAAGGAGTCCAGGAGGTCTTGAGGTTCTGTCCAAATTGTGATCCCTTCCGCTGATGCGGGCCATGGTAAGTAAGGGCCCATGAAGCGATCCACTAGTCGAATTGTTGATGCGCAGGCCGCTTTTCTCCAAGGAATACTACAAAATCCTAAGCCCCTAAACTCTTAAATCTGAAAACCTAATCCCTAGGGCCACAAAACCTGGTGCAGGTATTTCACATACGTGGACTTCGACATTGACCGCCGCAGCAAACAACTGGCCTCGCGCTCAGCCCTTCCCCAATAAGCATCCCTCTCACCCTCTAATGATAAGCAGCCACTATAACATCATCAGCATCATCATCATCTATTGGTGGATTTTTCTATCGCGGGAGGGCTATGAGTACAAGCATGACTTACAGCTCATCTGGTTTCATCGTTCGGGGTGTCGGTCGTGCCAAAACTCAAGTCCCGCTATCATGGGGACTCTGTTGTTACCAGGCACGTTGATTTCAACGTAAGGTTCACAAATTGACCGGGTTCTTTGAGTGACCGTTGTTGGCCTGCTTCAGCTTCCAATTATATGCAATGATTCATCAACCACCCTGGCGCTCCAAGTCCACAAATTACACCTACTTGGCACGCCAAACTCTACAGACATCGCCTTTTTGGGCTAATTGGATCCCCAGGGCCACAGAAGCGCTACACCACAGTGTAAGGTCCAGCACGGGCAGAACATCACCAGTTTGATCGCGGAGTCCTTCTTTAATTCTTCTCCAGCAGCGAATCCCCAAGATGTGTCGCAGCCACTGGGCCGGGCCTGAGACATGTTGTTGGTGCAAGGGGTTTTGGGGCAGAGATTTAGGGTGGAGCCTGATAGGCTTGGCTCCTAGCTTCAGGAACCCGTCTGTACGTAGGGGAAAGTTGTCAATTCTTTGTCCTGCGGGTTCAGATACCAGATTCACAAACCTGTCAGCATTCCGGGGAATGGCATGAAAGCATAAGTAAGCCACCTCAACCTCACGTTATCTATCATAAGAAACTTTAAATTTACATATTGAGAGACCTATCTACCTTGGGGGGAGGGGGGCATGCCTAAGCTTCAGGGGGAAGGGATTACTAAGATTGGTTTCGGGGACTGCATGCGTTGCAAGGATCCTTACCGTGGCACAGGCAAAAATGATTCCGCAATGTAGAGACCTAATACGTTGGGCAGCATTGTGGTGCGCATCACCTTTCTGAGTCGTAGAGGGCTCAAATTGCACAACAAGCCTGATCAGATCACCTTTCTGAGTCGTAGAGGGCTCAAATTGCACAACAAGCCTGATCAGATCCTTGGTGCATTATTGCATGCTGACCGGAAAATTCGGGGGTCAACAGAGATGTTTTTTTTAGAGGTAGACGTACACTCGACATGTTTTAGTTTCTCATGATCCTGCTATTTTGGGAAAAGGTGCAAACTATTTTTAACTCAGAAACTTTTCCCTCAAAAATAGCAGGTTCTCTGCACTGTCCAACAGATGCTTTGTTTTGGTTTAGGGCTTAGAGTGTACGGAACCTGTTTGCAGTCCTCCTTCCATTCCCACGGCCAGGGCCCATTCTCTCTTCTGCAGCTGAGCATCTGCTGTTCCCGGCCCAGAAATAGGGGCCCCGAAATAGACTCTAGTACATTATGATGCTGATCAGGATTATAGTAACCACCAAAAGTTTCCCTAAAGTTTGGAAACACCCATGCGAAGCCTCGCAATCCCATCTTAGGCAGGCGGCTGCGGAAGTGTCAAAGTCATCCTCTGCAGAAGCACGGCCCATCCCTGCAGATGTCGTTGCTTTACTTGCTGGTTTCCAAAAATTCGGGGTCCCTTTTTGGGGTCCCCATGGTAAGGATAATCCGTTGGGGTCCACAACGAGTTTTTTTTTCGTGGAAATTGCCATTTCTTATCGAGAGCGCATCAGAGGTATGAATGCAATAATCCGTTCAAGAGTTTGTTTCTGGGGCTGTCTGTTAGTTGGCCGCATTTTGGGCTTCCCGGCATTCAGTCAGGAACACAGTAGTGGTTCCTGGGGAAGAATGGTCCCCTCTTCATCCTGCACCCGAAGCCCTGCCCTGGACCGCAACCCATGAGCCTGCTAAACTCGACCTCCTGGCTTCCAAGTCACAGCCCCTGCCAGCAACGGTCGCACAGAGAGCAATTACCTCAGCGTAGATTTTCAATCGGGAACCTGAAAGCCGGAAACCAGAAGCCCCAAGAAGTGCATGAAACAAATCCAGTATGCCCGAGTGACTTTTAGCATAACCTCATGAACAGCCACAAACATCCCTTGCTTCATCTGCCAAGCCCCACGACCCCCAAACGCCCAAACCCTATCTCAAAACTCTCAACTCTCAACCTGAACACCCAAGCCCTAATAGGAGGTTTATGGATACTCATAGCCAGCTAACTTCCGAAAACGCGCGAACCAAGGTTGCTTTGCTCAACAGCAGCTCCGAGCCCAATCTCTCCACTGGCATTTCCTCGACGCAGTTCCTGGCCCCCCGGACATGGAAAGCGAACAGCTTTTAATTGAGTGATCTGGGTTTTTGAGGCGTAGGCTTAGGGGAAGGTCACAAAATGGCCACATTGGCTTGAGGTTTTTGGGTCCAGGCTTCAAAGATTATGATTACGGTCTAGGCTGTCGGTTGTATATAGGTGGTACGGTTCAAATATCTTTGCAAGAGGCTCAGAGAGTCGCTTGGCTTTTGAAGGGTTCGTAGAAGTTATTCGGGAGTTTAGGACTTGCCATGTTGCTCACTCCCTGTAAAGGTAAGGCCTGTTCCCAGCGCTGAAATACAAACACCGTACCTCAAATTTGGCATCAGCCTGTCAGGAGCTCAGTTAAGATGATGATGAGATAAAAAGATGGCTAAGACTGCGCCTATAGTCTCTAGCTCGACTCGCAATCCAGGTGCCCCATGCAAGCATTGTTTGATGTAAACCCAAACCCCAAACCCAAAAAGCAAACAACACCCGGCACAAATTTGGGATATTTCTCAGATCCGGGCTCTGGCATTCACGCACAAAAATCCAACTCCTAGGAGCTGGCATGCTTACATGGGTTGAAGGTTTAGGTATCAGAGATTTCGACATTCTCAGCTTGCTGCCTTTTGCCCCACTCAGCTAAACTTGCAACTACCCCTCAAACTTTGGCCCCAAACCCTCTTCTGGCCGATAATTACTGCTACTACTACACTATTCTTAGCTTGACTCCAGGTTCCGGGCACGTCTTTCACAAACCTTGCCGTCAGCGTCCGGACATGCACGCAGGACATGGATGCCAAGGTACTACGTGCTTCACTGGCGGACACGCACGGATGTGTGGAAGGCTTTTTCTTGCCAAGCGCGGCTGCAATGCTTGTCCCCTTACCAGCTGAGTCTGTAAGCTTTAATTTCTTGGGTTGTTCAAACCAGAATCATAACCCCAAGAGCTTACGCAGCTTTTTTTAGAGCCAGGGAATTCAGCAACTATAGGTGCCAGGCAAAGTGGTTGCAGTTTCCGGGCGGACGCTGTCGCTGGAAGGCCGCTTGTTGGTCCTGGGCATGCAGGTGCCTAAGGGTTTCTGGCCCTAAGGTCGTACCGAGTCGTACCCCTTAACGGTTCCCCCCATGATTCCCGATAAAGCACATATATGAACCAATGTAGCCATATAAGTAATTAAAAGGATTCCAAAGCTAATGGGTATAATCCTAGTGGCAAGTACAACCCTGAGACCCTTCAAGGTGAGTGCACACCACGGCCTCCGTGAAGGCTACGGGACCAGATCTAAAGACGGCCTTTTTCTTACTTTCTCTCGAAGCCATAGTATCACAGCAAAATTCCAATGCATAAGGTAAGCAGCGTCATCAGCCGTGCTTTGTTCTTGTATTCCAATTCCGCATAATTTACCTCCTACACAGTTCCAGCGTGTTGGTGGAAATTGCTGGGCTGCTGTTAACGAACTTAAATTAAGTTACTATTTTGGGGAAACCCTATATATACCCATTATGGTAACTTAATTTAAGTTCCTTAACAGCAACCCAGAATGTTTTGTAAGAGATTGCTCCACCAGAGCTGGATGAGGCTACAAGCCGATGTCGGATGGGAGGCGGAATGTTTCGGACGTCTCCCGCCGATGCTTGGTTCGTGTGGTCGTGGGTAAGAACTTATGTTTACCAGGGAGGTTATTTTCGGGGTCCAATCTTTGCGCAAAAGAAGCCCGTGCCAGAAAGGTAGTTTGTTTGTTTGTCTGGAGGATTTGGGGTCCAGCAAAACACAGCAAAGGATATGGATGTCTTATCCTGCGCGGGCGGAAGTGCGTGCTGGCGAGAGATGCCAGTGGGCAGTTGCACCTTGTTTCTGAACATTCTGGACACAGTTTTTTGTAGTACCTCTAGTTGATTGGGTCCCAAGCGCTCATGGATTCTCCTACTGCCACTGCCCCTCTATACTAGTAGAAGAACCCATAAAACTCTGCAATCAGCAGCCTCCTCTGGTGTGAGAATTTCAGTGTCTGTTGCAAGAATTAGAAGAATGGACATCCTTCTAGAAATGTTGATAGCCACGCCGGAGGATGTACTCCCAAATGCGGACCAACCAGAAAATCAGTCTAGCGCGCAGAACCTTATGGACACTAACAGTTAACCCCTGAGGCCTACCGATGATTCGCCAGCACCTAAGTGCTCTTATCTCTGAGTTACATTCCAGGAGGCAAGCCTTAGTTCTCCGAATGTGGCTAGGGTCGAGGGTCGAGGAATAATCCCCTCCCCCTAATAATACACCCCTCCCATCCCCCCTAATATGAAATGCTCCCAACATATTCTAATATATCACAATGGTCAGTATTTAGTATAAGGCGGGGGGTGGTGGGGCGGTAAGTCTTAGGGGGAGGGGGTGGTCGTCTCCAGAAAAGATACAATCCACATGAGGACCTGAAACGGGGACCCCTTTCCCAACAACCCATACGCGATGAATGTCCCCTGCAAGGGGATCCGCCATTTTGTGGAACCGCTCATCTAAGGAAATTACATGTGTGGGCAGTTATCAAGAACCGAAAGGCAGTCTATAAGCCTCGACATGTACCCCATGTAACGTATTCAAAGATATTGCTCCCATAGCGCTTACTGGCCTTGAACCTCAGGTACATACCAACGGACGAGCCTCGAAGTCACGAGACAGCGCACCAGGCTGCAACACGGTCAGTAGCGGAAGCATGTGAAACTCGGGCAGGTGGAGCAGATATGTATCGTTTGCCCCCCTCTATTGCCCCAAGGGTCCAAGGACCCTTAGGGTTAGCGGAACCTTTCCAAACCGCAAACAAACTGTTCCATAGGCAGCTCAAATCTTTTTTTGGCATGTTGGGTTTACGCAGATGAGCCTGGGGAAATACCTCGACCCCAAAGGTCTGTAAAATAGTTACCTCTATGGCTGTTATTATGGGTTTAGGGCTATTATTTTAGATACTTTTGGGGTTTAGGTATGTACGAGAAGAAGCGAACGTGCACACAGGATTAAAGGACAAACTGGATTGGGATTGGGGAGATCTATGGGGCGTGGTATATGGTCGGATCTATGTTTGTTGGCATCCCCAAGATCCGAGTGGACAGCACATCTATTAATCTTATCCCAGAAGCCTATAAAAATGGTATAGGTATGTGTATACATATATGTACATATTTACATTTACATATATAATGTATTTATAGACCCTAAAACCCTAAACCCTACCTATATGTACATCTTTACCCAACTCCATACTAGAAATCTTGCCTAAACATCCTGCAACACCTTATCTATACCTCATACCAGAATTCCCAAGGTAAGGGTTTAGGGTTTCCTAGGGTCATGCAGGATTTTTCGTGACTATACCCTAGACCCCTAAACCCTTCACCCTAAACGTTAAATCCTACAACCGTTATATCAAAGGACATATATCCAGAAGAGTTCGCAACTCTTAGCGATGTTCCGCCTGCCGTATTCTACGAAAAGACGGATACACTGCCAGTTGTGGTCACCATCTTTGTCGCTATAGCTACCAACCCGCCCCCGCCGGGAAGTGCTGAAGACCAAGACACTGTTGAGGATGAGGAGGACATGTATGACTGGTTCCTTGAGCTGCCACTGAGTCTGTTTTCTGTAAGAAAGTCATCATGCGGCCATGCATATGCACGCGAGAGGAAGGTGCATCGTAACATTTGTTGGCTGAAGTCGGTCTTACAACCCTTTCTTTAGTTGGAATAGCTTTGATTACAACCTCACACACCTCACAGCCAAGAGTCGGTGGCATCTCTTTTGAGCAACACCTGACCATAAAGCACCGCAAAGGAGTTGCCCTTTGAAACCGTGTTGCTCCAGAAAGTTCAGGGTTTCAAAAATGGCAACCTTAGCCAAGCGACCAGCATCGCATGTAGGCTCATACAGTTCCTATGCCCTAAACCCTACAGACTGCCCGGATGCTTCTGTTACCCATCCAGTGCCAAACCTCATTTTCGCTTTTTGTGAGAGGTTGAGCTCCAAGCGGACTCGGGGTTAAAGAGCTCGAAAAGCCGCCGCACTACCTTAGATGTTGCAGCGGGTCGCGCGGCACAAGCCGCCTGTAACCTTAGTAAGCGAAACAGGCAAAGCCCGGCTAGCCACGCTTCTTGCATCCTAAAATTGCCCCGCGAGCATTTTGACAAGGTCGCTTTTTTTTTGTGTGTGCTTGCGGGCCTTTCAGGCAGGCCGATGCCCAGATGAACCCTTTGTCACAGGATTGTCACCACTTCCAGTAGCTGCACACCACATAGAAACACCAGGCGGTGCACAAGCCAAGCTGCACTGCCCTAAACCGCCACGAGGCGTTTTGAGAAGGTTTCATTTTTTTCCTGTCAGGTAGGCGAATGCCCGATAAGCCCCTTGTCTCGGAAATCTCATCCCTTTCAGTGGCAGAACACCACATTTGAGCACTTAGGCAGTGTACCTGCAGCAAAAAGACCCCGGAGGCCCACATGCATAAGGGAAGCACTACCAAACGACATCCTAAATCCTACAAGCAAGGCCAAGACCACAGTGCAAGCTCAGACCCGACTTCCCTGGACTGAGCGTCACTGTGATGCTCATGCTCATTGTGTCGGGCCGCTCTGCGGCGAGCCATCCTAAAAGCAGCCTCCCTCTGGTGGACTAAGGCCATCTGTGTAAGCAAGGCACGGCTGTCAGCAACTGAGACCTGCGGACTCCATCCCAAGCGGCGTGCAAGCTCAACGAAGAGCCCACAAAAGAAGCACCATCCAACAAAGCGAGCTGACTGACACTCACGTAGTTATCCTGAACCCTAGCAACTTTGTCATCTTCATCCTTCTGGGCAGTGCGGGCTTCAGAGCTTCAAGCACACAAAGGCAAGCACCTAAGTGTAAACCCTTAACCTTAAACCCCTAATCGCTAACCCTAAACCCTAAACCACCATCCAAGCAAGGTTCCCGTACCAGCAAGCCATGCAGCGGCTGACCTCCGAGAAGGAGCGTGACAGCATCACCCGCTTGGCAACAGGAGCCTCAGACTGCTCCACAGGTTGATTACTGGTGATAAGGGTTTAGGCTTTAGGGTTCAGGATTCAGGGTTTAGGCTTTAGTGTTTAGGATTCAGGATTTAGGGTGTAGGGTTAGGGGGTAGTAAGGAATCGAGGAAGAGGACACAGAGAATGTTTTCATGGCTGTATAGGGGTTGATTTAGGTTTATGTGGGAATCAGATCCTGCTTTCCCTACCGTCCACCAATGAGGTTGAGGGTTTCGGGTTGAGGTTTTGATTGGTTTGGAAGTTTTGGGGGAGTTTAGGGTTCAAGCCTTTGTCTTCATTAGTGGGGTCTTCGGGACCTCGGTATATGTGTGTGTTTGCCGGGGTTGGTCAGTGGCGTCTATAGTGTTGCAAGATATTATTCACGAGCAGTATTACTTGACACCCGTGGGGCTTTGCACACTGAAGCCAAAAGACTGAGCCTTTGACAGAGGGCCCATGGTAGAATCAGTGAACTGAACCATGTATATCCCCACTATAGAAAGCAAAGCCGGCAAGAATTTGGGGCGCGTAGACAATGCCCGGTCCAAGTACCTGTCCGGGGGACAGTAGGTCCCAGAGATCCTTTTCAATTAATTGACATGCACGAATTGACGAATACAATATCCCGCGTGCGGTGGCAACGAGCATTGCCAATACTATCCCAGTAGATATTTGCGCAGGTTCTGTTGCAAAGGTGTGCGGCGGGGATGAATCCGTAGGGAGGATGATGTTTCTGACCTTCAGTAACACGTATTTGCTCATGTTAAATGCACTAGGATTTCAGACGCCAGCCAAGATGTAGCTGCTGCTGTGGATGCTGGCATTGTGGCACCTGACTTTCCATGCACCTTTGGAGCATGCCTTGCCCGTGAGAAAGTCGCGCAGATCATGCCTCCTCCGCTACCAGGACGCTGAGAGTCCGAGAGTCATAAGAGTTCTTGGGTAACCCCAACCCTGCAAACAAGAACCATGCAATAAAAGTTGCATGATCGGCTTTTGTTTGTCTTCTGGAGATTGTGTTTACCAAGCTAAAGTCTAAACTCGTAGCATCCGCCTGAATAACCCCTATTATGCTCCCTATATTATACTGCCGTGTATAACACCCTTTGAGCTATAGCTCAAGTGATGTTTTTAAGCAAAGGGTTCTGATTCTGCAGCCTTGGGCACCTAAACCCTAAACCCTAAACCTGATTCTTCAGCCTTGGGCAGTTTTTCATTACACCCAGACATGGGCAGCTCAGTTTGCCAGAACTAGGTTCTTCTGAATAGCAAACCCAGGGTTCAGGGTCTAAGGTTACCCAAACACGTTTGAATCCTATTTGTAGGAAGCTACAAAGGGACCATCGAGTTATCAAGGCTTGATGGTAGCTTTTGCGATCTGGGTTGAAGGGGCTCAGGGAAAATCACATAAATCAAATCTTCAGACGAATTAAGCAAAGCAACAACATCAGGTTTCTGTGTCAATCATCCCCCTTATACGGAAGTCCGCCTGTCTTTGCTTGAAAAAATATCCTATGAAACTAGGCCTTCACATTGCTGAGCCAATAGTCCACCCGTTGTATCAGATCCAAGTCTTTAAGAATATTTGTGGGTAGTTAGGGGTCCCCTTAAAATGGGGTTGTATAGGGATATGTGGGGTTACGGTTCAGTGTTTAGGGTTTGACAAAAAGAGAGGTACCTCTTTGGGGTTCCCCATAATAAGGACTCGCGAATTTTCGGATCTATATTAGGGCCCCCTGTTTTGGGGCAACTACCATTTAGCCAGCAGCAAACTCCTGAAGCCGTATTGCTCCAGGCGCCGATGCGAACCTGGATATGCCTCAGCAGACACTTGTCCACAGTCAACCGTTTTGTGCGCGTTGGCTCCTACTGCCGAAGGGGCATGTGACTCTTGTTTTAGACCAGAACATTCAACCCTTGCTCCCATACAGCCTGAACCTTTTTGAAGCAATGAGGACGTTTGCCCGATCGAGGGTAACGGCAAAGGTCGGCTACGGCAAGAGGCATCTGAGTTCTTAAGTACTTCGCTGCTTAGGAGTTGTTGTAGCAAATTGTAGAGTTGTATACGAGTCATAAACATGTTGGGTGATGCGCCGGCCCCAAAACTGTTTTGTAAGCACATCTGTAAGTAGGCTACAAGCATCTTGAACGTCCAAAAAGCTTGCATTGGGGTTTGATTAGGGTTATATTGGGGTTATCTTAGGGTTATATTAAGGTTATACTGTATGCCTTGCATGCCCTGTGGCATGCTGTCTGTTCTTCTCCCCAGGAGCGCATTTTTGAAAACGTTAACTTTTGCATTTGCATGGCCTGTGCGGATATGATTTGTGTTTGCACGCTTCGTGTTGCTCCTTGGCGGAAGGCTAAGAAACCCATGTTAAGCGATGTTTGTTTACTGCGCCCTGGGTGGAGGTATGGCGCTTGCACGGTCGCTTGATTGGATTTATACTGTGACGCAGACCCCCATGATACTCTTGCAATCCCATGTACCTCAGGGGGCCCATGGAGAAATCCAAAGGAGTTAAAACCATTCGAGAGGTTTTCGATTATCGGGTTGATAACGAAATGGGGAGGGGGGTCTAAAAACCTGTTTTCCGCCTTCAAGAGTCCCGATTACAGCTTTTTCGTGTAGAGAAGCGGGGACTCTTAGTTCTGGAAATGCCGATCTCCATCTGGAATGCATGGACTGCACCTTTTGGGAATGCATCATAATTGTAATGGGAATTATATACATTCTTAATATTGCCCTGTTGTAGACTGCAATTGGGAGGGGGCAGTACCCAAGTGTAGGGTTTTGGCTTTCTTCAGGCAGGCTCGCAGACTCACGGTGAACGTTTCTTACCGTAGCCATAGCCAGTAACTTCGCATAGGCTTGCAGACATATTTGATCTGGCTAGGCTCTACTTCGCACGAAGGGTTTTGCTCGTCTAAAAATCAAAATCAAGTGAGGCCCAGAGTTGAAGGATAAGATTCCGATTGGTGAACGGGAACCCCAAACCCTAAGCTTTAAATGGAGGGTCATCTTGTAGAGGCTCCGCTTGCAAGTAATCCATCATGAGCCACTTGAGCTCGCCGGAAGTGGCTTAGGGTTCAGGGGCTTTCGGGTTGTCTTAAACCCTAAACCCTAAACAGTGTTCACTGACATGTGCAAAGTTAGGCTAGACAGAGGGAGCCCAACTGTGCAGGTTCCCTGTACATCGAAGAATAGTCCACATGGGGGTTTTCCTAAAATAAGGAGCACCTTTTTTGGGGGGACACGTAAAGAGGAAGGATGATAGCATATTGGAGTCTGTATTGGGATCCCCTTATTTAGGAAAGCTACCACATACGAATCTTGCCATAGCAAGCATTGCATCAGTCAGCAAGTTAGCAGACTGACCCTCAACCCTAAACTCTCTACTGCGTTCCTTGAAAACTAACCCATGGCCTGCTAAGACAATCCTAACTTCATGGGGTTTCTTCCGAGGTGCTGTGGCTCTCTGAGGGTATCAAGATAAACCCAATCGACGCAAGTAGAGACCCTAAACCCTAAACCCTAACTGATCGTGGGAGTAGGCACTACCCAACGTACACCCTAGACCCAGAGAGCCCCAAAGCCTGAACCTCCTAGCAAAGTGGAATATACTGGTGAAACCCCTCCCTTCCCAGAGGGTCCAAGTACCCAATGATTTGGTACTTGGGTGTTGGGTAATAGTGATTTTAGTATGGGGCAAGTATATGATTATTAGGTGCTTGACGCCTTAGGGCTTGTTCTCATGCGAACTCTTTGGGTGCTACAGGTTTTCCCCAAGACTTGTCTCCCGAATCGGGGAGAGAAGGCCATACCCCAACACAATTACTCGGTTGCTGGTAGGGAGCTTGTTTGAAGGAAACCCTGTTATGTACTGCATACTCATTTTTTGCAAGCTTAATTGAAGTTCCTCAGCAGCAACCCAGATTAGGAAGGCCTGAAAAGCTTGACGTCCAAGGTCGGCTGCTGTTGAGATCTTGTGAGCGCAGGCTTGCCTGCGAATGACTTGGTTGCTGTTAAGGAACCTATATAAAGTTGCCACAATTTGGGCACGTAAACACAGAAGGGTTTCCTCCTTAGCAGCAACCAGGTCTTTTGAGTGAGGCTCGCCTGCGAATGAAGTAGGCGCATTTCCGATGTAAGATTAGCGGCATGATGATGCGTGTACAGGGGTCCATGAGTGCTTCAAGACGTGTTCACACGGCTTTTTTTCGGGTGGACATGCATAGTTTAGAAGCTTCGTCTTCCTCGCGCATCTCTGTTCACCCTCATCGTTCATAGCCTGCAGCTGCTAATCAATCTGCTTGGTTTGGGACTTAGGGTAGGTCCTGGGTTCAGAACCTACTTCATCCAGGTTAGGCCCGTTGTACAGATTCGTTTCACCCAGAACCTATACATGTACCCATCCCACTCAAAAGCTTGCAGAAGCATTATCACTTCTTCCCTCAGCATGAAAGCTCATGCTTTCAGAAAAGCCCGGGACGGAGGTTCCAAAATTGAAGACATGGGCTTGACCTTGAGTATGAGAAGCACGAGCTTTTCGGGCTGCACATACTGCACCTTGTACTCGTAGATTGTCGAGCTACCAGCAGTCCGAAAATACGCGCAAGCCTGAGTACGCTGCGACCCGAAACCTTGATCGCCACCTCTCTCTATCCCCTGCGTAATCGATCCACTCTCGGGATCTGTTACAGGACACAAAACCCCGAGCAAGATGCTGCACCCGCACATGAACTTGACCTTCGTTGGTATGAGGCCCAACCCCTAAACTCAAGCCTTCTAGCGTTCGAAGCTGTACCATCCGCAGCAGCCCCGACTCCTCCCGAGGATTGGGCATGCACCTTAACTTCCCAGCTCCACATAGCCCAGGGTTCGGGGTTTAGGGTTGTTACTCTAGGGCTCCACATAGCCCAATGTGGGTATTATTCATAAACGTTAGGGCCCCGTGCAGGTATCATTTATAGAATTGGAGGTTCAGGGTCGGATTGTCTGCTGACAGCCAGCAAGTAAAAGTCGTGACAGTTGTGACAATTTTCCAACCAGAAGGCCTTGTTCAAGAAACCTCCACAACAGTCCTATTTCACTTGCGGATTCATAGCTCCCAATATGGAGGAAGATTTCATCCTCCTTGTGCATACAATTCTGCATAAGACGGTATCCTTTGCTCGCAGTGAGCGTTTCCGGGCCTAAACACTGGACGCTAAACCCTCAACTCTGAATCCCTAAGCCTAGGACTGAAGTAGGTGCTTTCCTACTTGAGTGGTGGGGCGTGAGCTTTGCCCAGCGGCGCATGGGGCCACGTGGGCAGCTATCTAGCTCCTAAACACTGAACCCGAAACCCTAAACCACTCCGCAGTCATGAGCCCAAAGCTTTATTCTAGTTATGCAGGCCCCTGCAGTAGGTTCCCAGGGTTCAGGGTCCACTGTCCAGGGAAACTTTCGGCGACCTCGGGGAGATAATGTTGCTTAATGTAGAAGCCTGAAGATGTAGAGAGAATATAGTGTACCCTAAGCATATATTCTATCTTTGAAGGCCCCTGCATTTACCTTCCTTGGAGCATCCGATCTGAAGAAATTCGCTTGTGCTTGAGACAAAGAAATTGCTGCGGGAAACCCCACTTGCGTGTTCTCATCGAGGCATTCACTGCAACAAGGTGAACGTATTCCACCTCAAGAAAAACGCATTTTTGCATTCCTGAAGAAGCATCAACCTCAACCAGTGGACATCGAATAGCGCGGTGAAGCAGAAGCTAGCAAGCTAGAACATCAGCTCATACCCTCATATTTAAGCAAAGCGAGAAGCAGCGTGAATCATCCCATCCTATTTCCATGCTGCCTAAAAATTAAATCATGCTCTGATGTTGATAGACGCCCACACGATAAGAGCCTCATAAGCTGGATCAAAGCACGGCTCAAGAGCCTGTGGCGCCTCAGAAGAGGATGACAGCAAAGCTACGAAAAAGATTGGGTTGCAGTGAAGGAACTTAGGTTGAGTTATCACAGTATGGGGAAATGGTAAGTAGCAGGGTTTCCTTGTTGTAGTGACTTAAGTTAAGCCCCTTAATTCAACCCAGATCAATGTGTTGCTAGGCGTTGGGATGCGGGGTGTCAGGGTCTTGTGGATTTACACATCATTATATGCAAAACATTGGGTCGAGTGAATATGTTCTGGGGCTTTCCGAAAAACTAGGCTCCAATGTGGAGTTTACATATACTTGGAATTGTCGTACTTTTGGGGTATGAAGGGGTGGTCTTTGTTTCGGGAAACGAAGAAGGGACTTGCAGCGTGTACCAGACACAGGGAGGCTCTGACATAGCAGGATGCTAGGCTGTCCACGCCTGATTCGAAGCGTATATTCCTTTCAAAATGCTGTGGTCGTGGTTTTTCTGCAAGGTCTTGGGTGCAGCTGAAGGTCGGATGGCACCAACTGAAACACGTCAAAGCACAGACTGGAGGATTGAAGAACTTAAGGCCCAGTGCTCGAGGAACAGGCGGTTGCTAAAAGCATCAATGCAATGCTACTTGTTGTGTTCTGGTAAGGGCTTACAGCCTGTCATTCTACATGTCAGTGAGCGCAGCCTCCGCGAAGAGGGGATACCAGGGACAATGCTGACGAGTGAAGACCTGCAAGGCACGATGCCAAAGAACGCGGACGCCGTGCGGTTTCTGTGCGAGCGCCTGCCTCACCATTGATTTTGTGTGGGCTTCTAACCAGGGTTCCAGGGCAGGGAGAGGTGTAAAAAAGTGCTTAGCTTAGTACGGAATGACAGCAGTCCTCACACGTTACCCCTTGCGTTCCCTACCCAACACTAATCATAAAAAACGTCAACCTTAAACCCAAATCTCAGAACTGCTCAGGTTTGTCGCCAAGGAGGAAGCGCGACTGGGGCTGGGACTCTCTTCTCCCAGGACACCTCTATGGGTTACAGGGTGTTGGAGCTTAGGCTCTAGGATTCTTAAGGTTTAAGGATTCAGGGCTTATGAAAAGGTAAGCGTCTCCGTTTTTAGGTGCCTTGTTTTCCGAGGGGCAAGCTGTTCAAATGCATGAGCAAGGAGAGGGCCTGCCCTCATTGATGTTACATGTACCTGGAAAGCCATAATCGCCTTCCTGCATCTAATCTTCCTAAGTACCAGCAATTGTCTGAATGCCTCACGCTCATGTGATGTTGGACGAAGGGCGGCTTGGACTCGGCATGTAGGAGCCAAGTCAGAAGCAACGGTTGGAACCATGGGTATTATAGGGATTATATAGGGGTTATATAGGGATTACCAGGGTATATATTGGGGTTATGCAGGAATAATGGAAAAGAAAATGGAAACCTCAGACTCAAAGACGTGTGTGTGTGTGTGTGTGTGTGTGTGTGTGCGTGCGCGCGTGTGTGTGTGTGTG